>JAOQMP010096951.1:0-15602 GCA_027563575.1 Erythroxylum pedicellare
GTGATATATGATTTGACACATAGAGCTATGCTCTATGATATATGTTTCTAACTGAGCCCAATAGGCCAGTATTTGTATATGTGATAGGCACTCGGTCACAACATTAATAATGAATGTGGAATCTCATATGCATCTGTATGTGTATATATATGATCTGATTCGCATTGATAAAATAACGTGCCATGACAGTGCGAGTATTTGACTTATTCATATTCTGTATGTAATTTGTGTATGTGAATCTGGTGAAATCATCAATGATGGTTCACTCATTGAGTTCGCAAAACTCATAAAAATTACAATGTGGTTTTTCAGGTACGAGATAGGAGACTTAGGATTTATTCTAGATTAGAAGAACGATTTGGACTAAGTTATGGCTCAGAGGTCTGTCAGCTGACGTCAGAGAGTTATAGTTTATCTTGTAGTTTTTGCTTGAACCTATATGTGGTTTTTTAAATATTTGTTTAATGGGGACAGTGTAAATAGTTGTGAATGAAAGCAACGAATGATTTTAAAGTTTGACGATTGATGATTATGTTAGATGATGCCATGTGTAAGTTAGATATGTTTTTGCTCTAACATGCCATTATCATAGGATATGTACTTGGGTATACCTTGTGGTAGTGGGATGTTGCAGAGATGTAAAGACAACAATTCAATAAAATATGTTTAATAGTGTGTAGGCTGATATTGAACCAAAGAACTGGATCCCTAACGAATCCACCACTTTCATCATTTTTTGCATGCTTTCTCTAATTTGTTTTCATTAGGTTAGTTTAGTTTTATTTTCTTTTTTTTAAACCATACTTACCCCCTTAAAACTTAAATACCAATTGATTTCATTTCAAAAGCTAACTGAAAACTCTCTATGGGATTGACCTAGACTCACCACTGTTATAGTAGTAGATCTAATGTATTTTGTGTAATGTTATGGTTCGCTACTAAAGGAGTAAGTGTGTATTTGAAGCATGAAAATTTGAATACTTAGGTTATTCTATTTTAAAGGAAGGAATAGCGACTAATTTCAAAAAGGTGAAGATTATCTTAGAATGGTTAAAACCTAGGTATGTTAAAGAGCTCCAAGGTTTTCTAGGGATTACAGGTTATTACCGAAGGTTTATATAGGGATATGGATCGATTGCTAAACCATTAATAGAGTTATTGAAGAAGGACAAGTTAGTTCACTGGGAATGGAAATAAGAGGAAAGGGAGGTGTTCAAAACATTAAAGAATACGATTTCATCATCTCCAGTATTAGCTCTCCTTAACTTTTCAAAATCATTTGTGGTGGAAGCAGATGCGAGTGATGTGGGAATCAGAGCGATTCTACAATAGGGAGGTCACCTAATTGCTTTCCTCAGTAAATCAATAGCTAGAAGACACCAGGGATACATATGAGAAAGAATTCTCAGCTGTGATTAAGGCAATCAAATACTGGCATCATTACTTGAGTTGTAAAACCTTCGTGGTTAAGACAAATCACCGATGTCTTAAATATTTATTAGAGCAACATTTAACAATCCCTCTAGAATAGTCATAGCTTTCAAAGCTACTGGGGTATGATTTCAAAGTTCAATACAAGATTGGAAAGGAAGGTATAGCTACAGACGCCCTCTCGTGAATTACAAGTGTAGAGTTACTGATGCTTTTTATAGCAAAACTACATGGAGAATTATTGGAAGATATTAAACGAAGTTAGGAAAGGGATCCATTAAGCCAAACACATCATTCAGAAGCTAGAGTCAGGGAAACTAAAATCATTTACTGATGAATGGAAGGGAGGACCATTGCACTGGAAAGGTTTACTAGTGGTGGGGGCTAATAAGGCACTCAAGGAATGAATAATCGACATCATTCATGATGATGTAGTGGACAGTTATGTGGGTCTAATGGCAACCACTAAAATGTTACATAACATATTCCATTGGAGAGGATGGATTAAGAACGTGCAAATAATGCTACATATTCGGGTCTTTTGCAACCAATTAAGATTCTGAAGGTTAGTTGACAGGAAATTAGTGTTGCTTTTATCAAAGGTTTACTAATATTAAGAGGGAAATTAATTAGTCTGTTGGTTATCGATATATTTACAAAATGTGCTCATTTTATTTCAGTGAAGCACCCTTACTCTACCAGTGATGTTGCAAAGTTATTCTTTAATTATGTGTTTAAGTTATATGGGACATCACAGTCAATAATTAGTAACAAAGATCTAATTTTTTTATCAATTATGGCAAGAATTGCGGCGACTACAAGGAGTAAACATGAAGCATTCAATTACCTACCATTCACAATTGGATGGCCAAAAAAAAGTAGTTAATAAAATTCTGGAGACTTATTTGAGTTGCTTTTATAGTGAGTCATCATAAAAGTGGAGTGAATGAGTTTCCCTAGCTGAGTGGTGGTACAATACCACTTATCATTCAGCCATCAACTCTACACCTTTTGGAGAATTTTATTTTTATCCACCGGTAGTTTATACACCATATATAGCAGGGGACTCTAATATGTTAGAAGTGGATCAAGTCCTTAAGAGTAGAAAAGCAATGATGAATGTGGCAAGATTCTATTTACAAAGAGCACAGAATTAGATCAAGTAGTATGTTGATGTAAGAAGATCAGAGAGAGAGTTTCAAGTAGATGAAATGGTGTTATTAAAGCTGCAACCATACAAACAACATTCACTCCAAAGGAGAGGCAACCAGAAACCATCTTCACTCTATTATAGTCCATTTAAGATCATACAATGAGTGCGAAAGGTGTCATACAAGTTGGAGCTTCCTTAAGGTTCTGCAATACATCTAATGTTTCTTATGTCTTAGCTAAAAAATGCTTACAAAGTTCAAAGAAGGATTGTGGGGTTACTGTTGGACTTTCTCACTCTTATTGAATGCTTTCCAGTGGCTATTTTAAGAAGATGACTGACAAAAAGGAATAATCGAGGTTTCACTCAAGTATTAGTTCTATGGTCAGATGGGGAGAATTCTAACATAATGTCGGAGTACCTTTTTGATCTGCAGAAACAATTCCCAGAAGTTAATCTAGTGGACAAAGACGTTAAGAGGTAGGGAATTGTTACATAATAAATGAAGAAGACGACCCAATATGGGAAACAACGTAAATGACTACTAAAATGGTGATGCGAGAATAGATATAATATGCAACATATTAATAATACCTATAGATGTAGCAATACACTAGCATATATTGTATCTCTTACTGTCTTGTGTATATAACTAGCCTTCAATGGCTATATTGATATGCTATAACAGAATTCAATTGTTTACTTTCCAAAATTATATTATGTAATTCTTTCTCTCTCTTTTTCCCCTTTTGTTACCTTCTCACTTGTATTGAGAAGTGTTTTATCATAAGATCGTGTCTAAAATCTCATTGTCAACATAAATATACATAACAATCATCCTCTCTTATAGTTTTTCGGATCAAAGTTATGGGGATAATATAAAACGTACCTGAACAAGAAATATCATATTCAATAAAATGAAAAGAACATGAAATCCATAGTTTCAACTCACAACCTTCACTAACGGGCAAAATTCAAAACAAAGATCATAACTTGTCAAACCATCCTTCAATGATGGGCAAAATTCAAAACAAAGATTATAACCTATCAAACTAACTTTGCATCCAAAATGCTAATTTTATCCCACTAACCCCCAGAGACACAAATGTTCCTAACTCAGAACTTTCCTATTAAAAATCCAATAGAAAGAAAAAACCACGACCATCCCACTTCATAAAAATTGCACCACCTTCACCATACTAGACAAAACATAAATTTTCTAGACACAATTATCCTCAAGAAAAAAATTCAATACCTACAAAAAAAATAAAGAAAAAGAAAAAGGAGAGACATAAATAGATTGCAGTGTTGGTCAATATAGCTCACCACCATCATTTTGTGTCAATCATCAAACTTTACCATACAGTCTCTCTCTCTTTGGGAGACTCTACATTCACAAACTTTAGAAATCAAAACTAACCAAAACAGAGTAAAAGCAAAGAAACAAAAGACACACTTACATGAACACAGAAGAGGAGTAACACATAGACGGTAGTAATGGCGAATAGAAATTGAATCAGAAGAAAAACTAAGATAAAATAAGATAAGGAATTTGTTGGAGTAGAAGACACGTGAATATAAAAGAAGCAAAGTAAGAAGACGGATGTGTGAATTTAGGTTATACGTCTCACAAAAACGACAACTTTTAAAATGTTTTTGGCTACAAAAAGTATATTCGTATTTAAAACTTTTCTGCTAGAAATTTAGAAATTGTCACCTAAAGTTGGAATAAAACATATTCATAGCCGAAAATTTTCTGCTATAAATTATAGAAAATGTCACCTAAAGTTGGAACATATTTGTCATTTTGCCTGGAGGATCTACTTCAATAGGTGACAATTTTTAAATTTTGTAGCCAAAAAATTACCTTTAACTATGAATCTAAAATGGTAAAAAAATTAAAATTAAGGAGGTTCTCCTTCAATAGGCAAAGATTCTAAATTTGTATCCAAAAAGTTACTCTTAGCTACACCTTTACAATCGTAGCAAATTAAGATGTAAGAGGTTCTACTTCAATAGGCAACAATTTTGAAATTTCGTAGCCAAAGAGTCACTTTTAACTATGATAAGCTAAAAGTGACTCTTTGGCTACAACATTTAAAAATCATAGCAAATTAAAACTTAGGAGGTTCTCCTTTAATAAGTGACAATTCTAAATTTGTAGCCAAAAAGTTACAAATTGCTACAATTTTATAATTTTGTAAGAATTGTAGCCAAAAAGTTATTTTTAGCTACGATTTTATAATTTCGTAGCTAGAAATTTACTTTTAGCTACGAATTTAAAATTGTAGAAAATTAAGATGTAGGAGGTTTTATTTCAATAAGCAATGATTTTTAAATTTTGTAATTAGAAAGTCACTTTTAGTTACAATTTTATAATTTCGTATCCAAAAGTTGCCTTTTAGCTATGAATTTAAAATTATAGCAAATTAAAACTTAGGAAGTTCTCCTTCAATAGGTGACGAATCTAAATTAGGAGTCAAAAAGCTACTTTTAGCTACAAAATTATAATTTTGTACCCAAAAATTTACTTTTAGCTATGAATTTAAAATCGTAGCAAATTAAAACCTAGCCAAAAGTGACATTTGTTACAGTGAACCTTTGTATTCTTTTTAAAGAAAAACTACAAAATATGAAGGAGACTACAATTGTTGAATTTTAGATCGATGTTTGTTCCATATTTAGAGCTTTATCTTTATGCCTTTATTGTTATAATGTTCTATTTATTATTATTTTTAATCTTTATTTAGGTTAAAAAAAAGTCTTATAAGTCTTGGTTTTTATTTGTTTTAATGTGTGCTTTCTTGGAAATATAATAGAGCATTCTATTTTTGAGACATTTATTGTTTGAATTTTCACATTAAAGATTGTGGCTTTATGCTTTATTTTGATATGTTTATTTATTAGTTGTTCAATTGCTCATTCCATGTTAAGTGGGCAAGCAAATGTATGAAAATATAAAAGATGGTTTATTTGGAGTTGTTTTGATTAGAATGGTGTATTTTCCTCTTGTTTCTTGAAAAGTTGATTGTGTAATGGGTGTATTATAGTGATGTTCTTTATGAGTTGTTATTTAAAAAATGATGTTATAAGCCAATTAGCATTTCAAGGATTGAACTTTTGGAATTTTGAGTTTAAATTTTGAAGAACTTTGTCAATTAATGGTAACTAATACTACTTGGTTTATAATGTATATATTGGCAACTTTGAGTTTCATTATTGTGGAGTATTGGAATCTAATGAAAACTACAAGTATGATTGTAGCAATTTTAAAAGGAAGAAGGTTATAGGGTTTGATGAATTTAACGTGTTATTTTTAAAAGGAGCATCAAAGGACAAAAGACATTAAAGGATATCAATATTTCACAACCTTCCTGAGAAGTTGATGAGATACTTATAAGAGCTGAGCTTGCACTACGATAAAGACATGTTATCAATTCTTACCTACTTCTAAAAATTGAACTACCATAATATTCAATTCTATTACATACATAGTTTTAAAGATCCTACATAGTTTTAAAGATCCTACAACAGATGGTAAAGAATCTAATTCTTATATTGGCAATAATTACAAAAATAACACATAATATAATGTAAGTTTCAATAAAAAAGGTTGTTCCAATTTGAGGTAAAGATAAGAAAGAATTATTTTCTATAGAGATGAGTGCATGTCAAAATGAATCCTATGAAGATTAACTTTATGCATATTAATAGTGAAGAATATAATGAAAGCTAATGAGAAGAAATACAATAAAAAGGTTTCTAGTGGATTTGAATTTGACAATGTTGTCAATAAGGTTAGAAGTAGTTAGAAAGATTGCAATGAAGATTAAACTTATTCAAAAAAATTCACAAGGTGAAAAAGGGAGCTCATATGGTTTGTGTAGTGATTATAATGAAAATGATGTTAAGGTTTAATCACTTGTGTATGTAACAATCGATGGTGAAAAAATTTTATTATAAAGAATAAATACATTATGTTTATGAAAGTGGATATGGAGGATTTTCATTTTGAAATTAGTAATATGTTCAAACACAAGAATTAATTAAAGGAAGCAATAAGAAATTGTGCAATTACAAATGACTATAATGTTTCAATGATGAGAAGAAGTGAGAGAATGAAGGTTGTTTGTGAGCCACGTTATTTCTTAAAAGTAAATGCTAGATTGATTAAAAAAAAAAAGAATGATGGTTAAGATATTAGGAAACAAGTATAGTTACAAGAAAGTGTATGGAAATAAATAAGCTAGAAAGAAATACATAGCAAATGAATTCGTGCACAAGTTTAGAAGGAACCTAAACTGATCTATTATGGAAAAGTGAGAAGCTCTTATGATGCTAAGAAGATTTATGGAAGGCCATTATAGGAAATTATGTCTTATGGATATGAGTTATAATAGGTCGACAAAGAAAGGTGATTCATGATTCAGATAGAACTTGATTAAAAATTTGAAAATATGATTTTTGTACTATTTTTAAGAAAATAATTGGGTTAGATAAATATTTTTTTGAAAATATTCCTTGAAGGTGCTTTTTTATTACAATTTGTCATGATCAAAATAATCATATTTTTAATAACTTTTGTGATTAAGGAAGAGAATTGCCAATCTAGACATCAATTTTTAATTCTTCTCAATGAAGATCTAAACATAAGTGAAAAATCATTAAATTTTATGATCTATTAATTAAAGGTTATTCCTTACTTGTTTAATTTGATTTCTCTTTATGTTTACACTATTTGCATCATAATAATATAAGTATTCACAATGTTTACATTGTTTTACCTTTTCTCCCTTTTTTTGTAATCAAGGTTTAGTTGATGCATTAAGGAATCTCTTCTCAAAATTTAAGCATAAAAAATATGCTCGGCATGTCTATTCCAATTGATATAAAATACATAAAGGTCATACATATATAAGGATGACAAATATGGGTCGGCTTGAACCAACCCAACCTAACTTTGGTCCCAGTTGACCGAGCCACAGGTCGAGATAGCTTGGCACGATTGGGTCACAGGTTGAGCTCAAGTTAGAGTTGTCCATGCTCGCCCCGTGGCCTCATGGGAAGGTATAAAATGATGTTGTTTTCTTTATTTTTCAAAAAATATTAAAGTTGGGTTAGGTTGAAGGTTGGGCCCATATTGCCATCTCTATTAACTTATAAGAGCTTATTTTTAAAAGAAGTGAGCTGTAATATAGGAGTGGAATTCGATAAGATAATGGAGCAATTGAAATTTTTATCAAAAAATGGTACATAATGACATAAAATTAAGAGAACTTGAGACTTTTTATGAAAGGCATTTGAGTAGAAGTGTAAAATTGTTCATAACAAAATATTAGAGACTTTTAATAGATACATTTATGAACTACATACAAAAACTTGATCAATATGTTAGCTAATATTTATGTAGCCTTAATGACTCAGATTCATGAAGAAGAAAAAAAAGATATGCTGACCAATTTTAAAGATGATATACACCTAAGAGTGAGGAAGAAGACAGAAGTTACATAATGGGATGCAAGACAATGTATCACTAAAACTAATAGAAATATGAAGTTTGAAGTGTATATTTTACTAGAGGGAATATATTGATGCTTATAAATTGAATGTTATTTTAAAAGTTATCAGTTTTTTATTTAACATATAAATGGTCTTTAATTTTGGTTTAATGTTAACAACCTACAACCCATATTACCTACTTTAATAAAGAAAATTTTTAGAAGGCCAAAAAAAGATAAAAGAAGGGATAAAGACGAAGAACCATATAACCTAAATATAATGATCAAGGTAGAGTAGTTATGAGATTCCAACATTATTGTGAAGTTGATCATAACAAAAGAGGATGAAAAAATAAAGATTAACCTTCAAGATAACTTGGATTTATTAAGGTGATTGTATGTTTATTTTCGGTTACATTAATTTTAAATGTTATTTAAATTGTCAAATAATTTATTAAAAATTTCTACATGTTTGACGCAATGGAAAAGAGGCAAGCCACCAACAAATTAAGCATCTGCAAACGGTGACCTATCTAATACAAAGAGATGTCCTATAAACTCAATAAAAGAAGAGGAAGACCTAGACAAACAACATCTACAAGATCAAACATCACATCAACCATTATAAGAAGAGAGAAGAGAGTTATAATTGAATATGACATTTTTTTCTAAATAACATTAACTTTTTTAATCTCATAACTTTTTAAATTTTAACAAATAGCTCAAGGATACGGAGTAATATTTGGAGAATTAGTGGCAACATTTATTTTAAGGTTTATCACTTAAATTGCTTACGGTCAATCAGTAAATGATTAGCTTAGGTATATTTAAAGTATGACCATACATATTTGGTGCTAAGATTGTACTTAGTGTTTATAATTTCCAATAGATTGGTGGAAGAAGATTTCATTAAAAACCTTCAAAGAATAGCTTCTCAAAAGAAAGAAAAAAAAAGCAAACACAAATGTGAATCCAAAAACAATCACAAACACCAATGCTTAAAAAGGAGGATCAAGATGAAAGGTAAAAGATTAACTATAAAATAAATAATCCAACTGATGAATCTATTATATGTTGAATATAAGCATCTACCACTCCAAGACCAACTTTTAAATTTAATTAATGTCATCTTATCTTAAATTCAATAAGATGTTTATATATTATGTTGAACATTGGTCAGTTATGGAAAATTAAGTTTATACCTTTGTGGTTGTTGTAATTTATGAAAAAAAAAAAGATATGGATTTTCATTGATATTTTTATTGTAGGATAAATATGTAATTGATTATGGAGTTTGCATTTTGTTTCCTTTATACTTAAATATTTCTTTACAATATACCTCTTGTTAAATTCAAATTATTTCAAGAATCAATTTTCAGAATAAATGAGTTTTATTTGACTTATATGAACAAATATGCTTATTTCTCAAGTTAGCAGTAGCTTATTAGCATTCCTATGGTTGTCCCTGCCTTTTATGTTTGATATTGTAATATTGTTAGGAAGTAAATGGGTTTTAGTAAACTAAGCTTTGTTGACACAATTAAGAAGTACTCATTTATGTTTTTAAAGATGAAAAATTTTAAATGCAATTTTCTTTGTCATCCTCAAAGTAATCAAAGTTTAATATAGTTCAATCCTTTTATGTCATCTCATTTGTATTAATAATTGATCTGCATTTACTGTAAAATCTATTAGATTCCAAAGTTATATCATCATATGGGACCTAAAATTTAAAGTAAAAAAATACATATATTACACTTAATTTATAAGTTGTATAATGAATAAATATATTAACTCACCTCTCACAAACAAAGATCAATTTTATGGATAAGAGATTTACCCTAAAAATTGAAAAATGTCTAGCACAATGTTTTTACATACACAAACATTTAGATCATTTACCAAGACTAAATGCTTATAAGGCACCTACAATTTGTACGTTTCTTAATATATAACAAATTCATTATCATCATTAAAGTAATAATTGAAATTATTGAATAATTTAAATAATATTTAAAAAATGAAATACTCACTTTATATTATTGTATTAGTAAAGATATTAGATAATATTAGGCCTAACATTTGATGTTTGTAGATTCATCAATAAGGCAGTCAATATAGGGAATCTAACATGAAAATTTTAAAGCATGATGGTCATATATATCAAATACAATTGATTTACCTCATATAATTATGATAAAAATTATTAATAATGTTTTATCATTGTATAAAATAGCTTCTGCTGACAAAATTAAGAAAATACCCTTTCAACCTCTACTTAATTGTCATAATAGTAGAGAATAACATTCCTGAACCCATTTATGACAATTTTATACTCTTTTCATATAAAATATATACCATGGGCATAAGCAACAAAAACCACATATACTTTATTTCTGGTCATATTCACCTTCCAAAAGAAACTAAATCTTAAGTAAGACTAGAAAATAAAAACTCCACCTATATATTATTTTGCCTAAAACTCATAAAGTAAAATTGATTAAAGGGTGAAAAAAAAAAAGAAGTTTAAGTGTGCTACAAAGTATGGACCAATTTATACTTAATTATCAAACAATGACTATGAATATAAGATGGACTTAGTAGACAAGCATCATTTGAGAAGGCCTCTACGTATCCATCTTTAAGTTTTTTTCTTTATGCACCTAGCTCAAGCCATTTCGATTAATTCATCATTTCAAAAGGCCTATAATTTAGGGTAAAAACTTTATCTTTATTGATTGCTTCAATCAAATCAAATCAATTTGAAACAAAACAAAAAGAGAAAATGCCTCATGGAGTAATAAAGCAAGGAGGGTGTTGTTTGGCTGTTAAAAGGAATTGGTTGACCAAAAAGGTTTACATTAAGTAATGGAAGTTTTATCCAACAAGTAAAACTTTAACTTTTTCAAAATTGAGATATGCTTTATGCCACAAACCCAAAACACCATCCATAAAGAGAATTTAGAACAAATCTTAATGTTACCCTTTTAAAATCTTTGAATTCCTTCTTTAGAGTGATTTCATGATTAATAATAAATTGGAAAACCTCAAGGTTCTAGCAAAAAGGTCATAATGGTTATCCAAATTGAGCTGATGGGAAAAATTAGATATAGATGGAAGAAAAAGGTCAAACTGATAGGAAATACGAGACAAATGAGTGATATAAAGTATAAAGATAAATGAATAAATTAATTTGTGGAATAGGTAATCCGAATAATGTATGTGTATATATCACTAAAAAAATAAGTGTCTATGGAGAATCACTTAAAAGATAATCGTAGATTAGAAAACTTTGGATTCTACATGTTGATTATTGATAAGCCGTCTTTCTCTTTAGAAATATTTCTCAAATGTTTCTTCAAGAATACACTCTTTTGTAGTGTTTAGAAAGACTCGACTTTTAAAATCAATTCAACAGATATTATGAATGAAACATATTTATAACTGATTTAAGTCTCTTATTTTTTATAACTATTTGATCTATTTAGGATTAGTTTAAACAACTAATAAGAGAAGTTAACTTATAAGATGATATACTTTAAATTTAAATATAAATAAAGGGGGTCTATTATGAGTGTTCCTAATTATTTTAACATCTCCAACTTAGATATGATGGAGTTAATAGGCTTTATGTTTTCCTATTTTCATACTTGGTTAATAGTTATGTTCCTAATTATTTTAACATCTCCTCCTCCGACATGATGGAGTTAATAGGCTTTATGTTTTCCTATTTCCATACTTGGCTAATAGTTCATACGACAAGCATACTTTGGATCTCTAATTTTATATATCTATTAGGAGTACTTAACCTTTTAACTAAAACAAACATGGAAAAAATTAATATACATACCATAGATACGGCCACACCAAATATACCACTTAAATGCAACATAATGTGGTGTGACGAATACAGTTCCTAAGCCTAAACGTAGAGTTTGATCTTTAATTTGTTTTGGGAGTGCTGACTTCCCATTTTGGAAATTTGGCCACAAGTCCTGTTCACTCAACTATACGAGCTGACATTCCTATTCTTGCAACTAATTATGGGCATATAGGTCTCTTTGATCCAATTTAGTTAGCCTTATTCCCCACATCATAGTAATTTATCGTATCAATGATTGTCTCATTCTCATTATATAAATACTTTATATTTGTACTCCTTTTAACTAAAAAGGTGGGACATTTTAAATATATCATAATGTTTATAATAATCTTCCTTATTTCTTAACCATTTGAATCAAATTTATTCACTATTTTAAAATGTTTCATTATACTAAATCATTCATAATCTTCTGGCAATATTTTAAGATACAATCATTAACTTAATTCTTTGAAATTAGTGTCTAACTAAAGAGGGCATTTTAATTTGAGATTCATGTAGCCTTAAGGATCCTCACATAAAATATAAGTTGAGCGGCTTGTATTGTCTTTATTAGTTGATTAAGCACATATGATATAATTCATGGGCTACAGTATTAACTCTATTTCATTAAAATGTATGCCTTATCTTATAATATCATATAGATGGTAGTTCAGAAATATTTATTACTAACTTGAGGTTCTTGTTAATTTTTGAATTTACCTTTTAGAACTTATATTTAATACATATTTAACATGTTAAGGAAAATTGAGTAGATATATAACTTCCTTATGTTCTGTCATTACTAATAACATATTTACCTTTTAATAAACTTGATATTAACATTAGTTTTTTTAGCCTTAAGTTTTTATTTATTACTTACATAAAATCACTTATATCTCATCCTTGTTCTTACAGAGTAATGAAGGTGATTAGCTGTATAAGAAGGTATCTTATATCCATTTGACAAATTTCTTTTACTTGGAACCGAATGTTTAGTACCTATTTAAACATTCATTCTAAGATTGAACACTCAATTTAAAGTTAAGCATTTCTCTATTTTCATAACCAAACTTTGATAAATAATTTTGAGATCATTTTTTTTATTTTTGGATGGTTTGAATATAATTTAGTACTTAATGTAGATTGTATTTTGTTTAGTCCTTATTTTAACTCCTCAATAAAGAAAAAACAAAATAGGGCAAGTTAAAGAAAAATTGGAAAAGTTTTGACTTTATTTTACAGAAATGATTTAGAATATGGGCAATCAATATGAAACCCTATAGAAGTCATGTTAAATGTGAAGGAACATGAGTCCAATAGAAGTCATTGTTAGGGACCTATATTAGTGGTGATTTTTCTGTAAATCTAAGTTTTCTACTAAAGGGAGCAACACAAGATCAACATAGGTATGTGTTGGACTCGTGTTTGTCCTATATTTTTGAAATTTTAGGGTTTCAAATATAAAAAGAGAGAGAGATAAAGGGGAAAGCAATTAGATAGTAACACATTATTAAATGCAAGAATTAAGCATCTTGAGACAAGAACAAAGTAACTTTAGATAAAAAAGAAGGGATTTCTATAAATATTTGATTGATGATTTCAATATTACAAGATTCATGATAATCTTTTTTTATTCTTTCTTAACTATTTTTATTTTATTTATCTTAGTATGAACTAAATTGGGATAGATCTAGATAAGATGAAACCTATAGCAAATTGTTTATATTGATTCTTATATTTAAGAAAAGTACAAGTTATCTTATGAATTATTCATGATTACTTCTTATGTTGGACTAGAATTTAATGGTTCTTTGATTTAATTTTAGATTTCATATAGGTGGATTGAGAAATAATATATATGAATAGGTCGTGTTATGATTAATAATAGTTGAATGGAATCATAGAGATAAGACCATATAAATCTTCTAGGTTAGAATCAAATCATAAAATTCATTGAACAAGTTATTTTTAGGAGTTTTGCTTTTAAAGAGATTTCAATCAATTAACTTAAGGATAAGAGTTGTACTTCTTAAGGAACAATATAGTTATAACTTTGAAATTTCTATTGGTCCAAAAAACTAAGGTTAAAATTGAATAAAGATAAACTTAAGTATAAAAGATTATAACGGGATTCTACATATGTATTTTCTTTATCAATTAATTTCTTTAGTTTTCTTTGTTCTTTTAGTTTGTTATTTTAGATTAGTAATTCTAGGTTACTCAATCATCTCTGTTAAATTAATCATATATTTTAATATATTAGATAATAAACATATGTTTACTAGTACTTGTAGTTTTCGTAGAATGATACTTATATTCACTAACATATTATAAGAATCATAGGTTCACTTATCTAGTTTAGTATTGTTTAAAATGAATACATATAATCAAGTTTTTGGTGTTAGGTATTTTGGTTAATGATTAAGAGTAATCTTAGAGAACTACTTGATTCAAATCCAAAAATCTTAGAGAACAACAATAGTAAGATAAGAAGGAGAGCAAAATATAGGGGATTATGTTGGACCGTCGCTTAAAGTAATAGAATCTAACATTATTGGGCTAAAAGTGGAAGCCAATAATTTTGAGATTAAGTCCAGTATGATTTAGATGGTTTAACAACGTGTATAGTTTGATCGCTTATAAAATGAGGATCCAAATGCAAATTTTCACAAATCTTTTAAAGATCTATGATGCTTTCAAGATCAATAGTGTAACATCCCGTTCAAATTTAGGGTTAGAGCCCTAGATTTCAGTAATTGAGAAAATAGCAATGAGAGATTAGAAGAAAATGCACTTCATGCTCATGCATTATATGATATGCATATACACGTGAATATTGAACTTATGCTCATTAAAATATTTGTACATGCGTTCATTGACATATTCTAGGTATAACTGAGTTACAAGTGTGATTTTTATGTGTTGAAAATTGATTTGGAGAATATATATATATAGTGATTTAGAATTTTTGGTGAATTTTAGGAAATTTTCTAAAACTTTTTGGTAATTTTTGGACTAGAAAAATGTCAAATGGTAAGATAAATGATAAATGGTAGTAGAATTTACTGTCAATTGGCAATGAAAATTTTGATAAATGACTTTGGGATTTATTTACAAGTGTCATTGAAAGTTTAAAGACAATTGGATTAGAAATTGGAGACAAATAGACTAGTTTTAATAAAGGTCCACATGGGACTATAAGAAGGTGACAAGTGGCAGTGGCATATGTCACTACAACTTACCACTCCTCTCTCTCACGTTTCTTTCAATTGAAAGATCAAGTTATTTCTTTTTTTTTTTTGTCTTGCTTTCTTCTCTTCTACGTGGCCTTCTCTATTTTCTTCAAGTTCTTCACCTTCTTCATGAATTTTGTTGCCAACCTTCACCAACGTTGAAACTAGCTCTCTCATCTTTCACTTGCCACTTCCACCATGTCGTCTTCTCCATTTTCCATAAGAAAAACTTAAACCTTCTAACCTCCATGAAGATCGTATGAAGCTTGGGAGATAGGGCTAAGTTTTGTTTTTCAAGATTTGAAGCTAAACCAAGTAATTTATGTTTTAAATGTCATGTGTATGGTTAAGTGAAGCTAGAATGATGAGTAAATTGAGATTTGATGACTTGATTATGCAATGTTTATGTATGTGTCGTGGGTGATGAA
>JAOQMP010096986.1:0-15595 GCA_027563575.1 Erythroxylum pedicellare
AAATTCAAGTACATATCTTATGATAATGGTATGTTAGAGAAAAACAAATCCAACTTACACATGGTGTCATCTAACATACTTAAAAGTCGCTAAATTTTTAAAACTAAACATTTCATCCATTCACAAAGCTTACACTGTTTCCATTAAATAAATATTTACAAACTTCAAATAAGTTCTAGCAAAACTACAAAAATAAAAGCTACAACACTTTTGGTGTCAACTGACAGACCTCTGAGCCATAACTTAATCCGAAAGGGTCCTTTACTCCTGTCTAAAGAATTAGGTCTCCTGTCTCGTACTTAAAAAGCCACATTGTAAGTTTTATGAGTTTTGTGAACTCAATGAGTGAACGATCATCGATGATTTCACCCAGGTCATATACACAAATCACATAATTCACAAATATTAATTCAGAACATGTATTTTCCAAATACTCACATTAACATGGCATTTCATGTAATCATTGCCAATCAGAACATATTATATCAATACATGTGCATATGAGACTCCACATTCGTTATTATTATTATGAACAAGTGCCTTTCTTATACAGAAAAAAATAATGGCCCATTGGGCTCAGTTAGAAACATAAATCACGGAGTATAGCTTTACGTGTAGAAACAGAAATCACAGAGCAAAGCTCTACGTGTAAGTGCTTTCATTATTGGCAACTCTAGTCACAATGCCTTTATTTGAGCATGCATTTTATGAAATGCATCAAATACTGAATATGTCATATATGACGTATAATCAGAAACTCATAATCATTAGACCTAAGTCTGGCATTCAACTTTTGTTGAGAATTCACATGTCATACCAAATTGCACATCAAATTAGAGTACTTCCAATACATACCCAACTATTAAACTCCTCGGACTTCAAGTATGGAATTCATAAACAAATCACAATAGGTCAATAATATTGGAAGTTTAAACAAATCAAATCAAATCAATCCTAGGAAAATCATCTAGGTTGACTTATAGTACGCTCCAATATGCTATTGTCTGGATGGTCCGGTAATGTCTGACTGGCATCCAATGAGCTCCTCTATATTATACAAAACACATTTACAAATATCACACTTTTGCACAAATGTATAAGTATTCCTTTATGTACATCTACTTATATAAAATATGCACAATGCATGCTCAATGACAATTCCGGGGTATATTGTTATGATCCTTATCATCAAATCATTCAGATATGAAAGCCCTTATTAATATCATTTGTATTTATAATTTGGACCATAATAAATCAATATAAAATCAATTACCTAAATTAATTGACCACTTCAGATTTTTCTAACAACATACTTACAGGTTAACTTTGCATATTAGTTTGATAAATGAAACAATTAGGAAATACTTCCATCTAGAAATTGTTCTCCCAAGTCTTAAGTTTCTAATGATACCAAGTTCATTCAATTTGGGTCAGTATAATGAAAGTTATTCTCAAAAGATTTTAGACTATTCTTAAGCTTTAGTAGAATTCTTATCTCAACTTCCAATCAAATCCTAAAATTCTTAGAGGCATAATTAGAATTTTTATCTCTACAGACAATTTGTATCCTTAAGTCTCTAGTTTAATTCAAATCAAGAATCATCCCATTTGGAGCTATACTATTCCAACAGATTCCCTCACTTTGATTCAATCAATCATTTCTAGTTTAATTCATAATGCTACCAATTTTTATGGAGAGGTAGAAAGATGTGTTAGGAATCTATAGGTTCAAGTCTCATTCCATTTGGAGATCAGGTGACAAAGTTATGGCCAAAAGAAGCAAAGGTATTAAGGGTGAGTCACTTCGGGCAAAGTCACCGTCGTGCTTAAGCACGAGGGTGACTTTTAACTCACCCATACAAGGTCACCTTTGTGCTTATACAAGAGGGTGACTTCCCTTTTGCTACAGGACACCATTTTCTGCATGTTTTTGCAAAATCTTTCTCCCTCTCTTCTTCTTCTTCACCAAATTTCTCCAGACTAAACACAACTCTTTTTGCAACTAAAATCCTTTTAACTTATAAATCATGCATTTCTATACCCAAAACAATCTCTAAACAAATCAGATTCAAGTTTAAACTTAAAAAGTCACAAATCTAAAACTTTAACTATTCTTTTTCTCTCTCTACTGTAAATTTTTCAAAAGCTTAATCTCACATCAATTAACTCAAATAGCTTTCAAACAATTCTTCCAACTCATTTTTAGCTCATTAGTACACACAAAATTCCAAAAATCCAAGATTCACAATTAAACATCAAAATCTGACTCTCATATATGCAACTTTCAATTTTCTGCATTTTCCCTAATTCTCAAATTCAATTCCTCATCTAAGTCATTTACCACATGTTTTCACTGAAACTCTACTGTTTTGCCTTCTTATGCATGTATTCATCTCTAACACTAGTCATCATCAAAATCATGGTTCAACAAGGTTTACACCGCATTCTCAAAATGCATGCATGAACTCATTTTCAACCATCAAAACATCATTTACACAACACCCAAAAACAAACTTCGACATAACTTACTTGAGGTTTCAACAAAATTTCCAACAGTGATATTGAAGAACAAGTTTCGGTGGATGAGCAAGGAAAATAGTTTGGAAACACAGTGTTCTTTCGATGTAGAAAACAACAAAAGAAGGAAAGAAGGCTACAAACAATTTCCTTCTCAAAAACACTTGATACGTGTCCTCTTTGCATGTATTACATTTTTCATCCTAATAAATCTACCATAAGTCACCACATATAAAAACCATTTGTCACATGTATATATTGCCACATGTCACACCATAATTGGCCCAAAAATCAATATTTTTCTAAAATTCATCAAAAATTCAAAAATACCCGAAATAATCCAAAATTGCCAAATCACATTTTAATCACATTTAATAACTCATTTATACCCAAAAAATGTCAATGAATGCATGACACATTTAACTTATGCATAACGTGCATTTTCCTAATTTCTAAATACTTTCTCATAAATTACTATTCTAGCCTTAACATAGGTAACGGGATGTCACAATTCTCCCCTCCTAATAAAAATTTTTTCCTTGAAATTCTTACCTGAATGGTTAGATAGGTAGGGGTACTGATTTCTCATATGGTCCTCCGTCTCCCATGTGGCTTCCTCAGTCGAATGATTCTTCCAAAGGACTTTCACCATTGGGATCACTCAGTTCCTCAATTGTTTACTCTGATGGTCAATTATCTAAACTGGTTCTTCAACATAACTCAGATTACTAGACACTTCAATCTCTTAAGCTAGTATCACATGAGTTGGATTTGATCGATATCACCTAAGCATACTCACATGAAACACATTATGTATCAAGCTATTTTCAAAGGTAAGGCTAACTTATAAACCAATGGTCCAATTCTTTCAATTATCTAATATAAATTACTATACCTCAAACTTAACTTACCCTTCTTACTAAATCTCTGTACACTTTGCCAAGGTGATACTCTCAGAAATACCTTATCTCCCACTTGATACTCCATAACTCGTCTGTGTTGATCTAGGCAGCTCTTATGTCTATCTTGTGTTATTTTAATTATGCTACGGATCAATTTCACCCTGTCAACAGTATCTTGAATCAACTCTAGACCTTCAACAATTCTTAGACCCTCATCATCCCAATATAAAGGTGAACGACATTTCTTATCGTACAACACCTCGTAAGGAGCCATACTGATACTACTGTGATACTAATTATTATAAGCAAATTCAATTAAAGCCACATACTGATCCTAGGCTCCTTGAAACTCCAAAACACAAGCTCTAAGCATATCCTCAACAGTTTTAATCATTTTCTCACTCTGACCATCTGTTTGAGGATAAAATTTCATAGTAAAATTTAGCTTTGTACCCAAAACTGCCTATAAACTACCCCAAAATCTCGAGGTAAATCTTGGATCCCTGTTCAATACAATGGACACTGGAACCCCATGTATTCTTATAACTTTATTCACATATTGCCGGGCTAACTGAACTAGTGAATAATTTTCCCTCACTAGCAAGAAATGAGCCGATTTTGTCAGTCTATCAACAATGACCCAAATGGCATCATGTTGCCTCGGATTCCTCGGCAAAACCTATAACAAAATCTATAGTGATTCACTCCCATTTCCACTCCAGAATAGGTAATGAATGTAATTTTCCAACTGGAGCCTGATGCTCAGCCTTAACTTGCTGGCAAGTTATACATTTAGAAATGAACTTTGCTACTTGCTTCTTCATACCAGGCCACCAAACATGTTGTTTTAGTGTATTATACATCTTGGTGGTACCAAGATGCATAGCATAAGCTGTTAAATTCGCTTCTTCCAAAATTTCTTTTCTCAAATTATCCACATCGGGAACACATAAACTTTGCCTTAACCACAATATATCATCTCTCAATCCAAAATCAGAATCCAAACAGCTTCTAAATTAACTTTACTAATTTTGGATCTCTGCTTTGAGCCTCTTTAATTCTTTCAAGCAATACAGGTCTCAATTTCAATATAGCTATCAATATTTCATTATGCTCCTAATTCAATTCAACATTCAGTGCTCTTAACTAAACTAGGCTCGATAACCTCGATAATTATAATTGAGCCATACTGTTATTAGACTTTCAACTTAAGGCATCAGCTATCACATTAGCTTTTCCAGGATGATAGTCAATGGTATAATCAAAATCACATAACAATTCCTAACACATTTTTCTACCTCTCCATAAAAATTGTTAGCCTTTTGAATTAAATTGGAAAAGATTGATTGAATCAAAGTGAGGGAATCTGTTAGCATAGTATGAATTGGAATATTTTACTAAATAGACTTCAATATTTTGCTTATATCTTGTCATTTGGAGGTCGGGTCACATATTATGGCCAAAAGAAGCAAAGGTGTTTAGGGTGAGTCACTTCGAGCAAAGTCACCGTCATGCTTAAGCACGAGGGTGATTTTTAACTCACTTATGCAAGGTCAACATCGTGCTTATGCACGACGGTGACTGCCCTCTTGCTACAAGACACCATTTTCTACATGTTTTTGCAGAATTTTTCTCCCTCTCTTCCTCTTCTTCACCGAATTTCTCAAGACTAAACACAACTCTTTTTCTAACTAAAATCCTTCTAACTTATAAATTATGCATTTCTATACCTAAAACAATATCTAAACAATTCAGATTCAAGTTTACACTACAAAAGTCAAAAATTCGAAACTCTAACTATTCTTTCTCTCTCTCTATTGTAAATTTTTCAAAAGCTCAATTTCACATCAATTAACTCAAATAACTTTCAAATAATTCTTCCAACTCATTTTTAGCTCATTAGTACACAAAAATTTCCAAAAATCCAAGATTCACGCTTAAAAATCAAATTTTGACTCTCATACGTGCAACTTTCAATTTTCTGCATTTTTCCCACATTCACATATCCAATTCCTCATCTAAGTCATTTAGCACATTTTTTCACTGAAACTCTACTACTTTACCTTCTCATGCATGTATTCATCTCTAAAACTAGTCATCATCAAAATCATGGTTCAACAAGGTTTGCAGCACATTTTTAACAACTCTGCATTTACACTGAAACTACTCAACTTTCTCAATTCATGCATGAACTCATTTTTAACCATCAAAACATCATTTACACAACACCTAAAAACAAACTTAAGCACAACTTACTTGATGTTTCAGCAAAATTTCCAACAGTGATATTGAAGAACAAGTTTCGATGGATGAGCAAGGAAAACAATTTGGAAACACATTGTTCTTTCGGTGAAGAAAACAACAAAAGAAGGAAAGAAGACTATAGACAATTTCCTTCTCAAAAACACTTGCTACGTGTCCATTTTGGATGTATTACATTTTTCATTCTAATACATCTACCGCATGTCACCACACATACAAGCCATTTGTCACATAGATATATTGCCTCGTGTCACACCATAATTGGCCCAAAAATCAAAATTTTGCTAAAATTCAGCAAAAATTCAAAAATACCCAAAAAACCAAAATTGTCAAATAACATTTTAATCACATTTAATAACTCAATTATACCCAGAAAATGTCAATGAATGCATATACAATCATATGAATGTGCAAAAGTGTGCGTGACACATTTAACTTATGCATGATGTGCATTTTCCTAATTTCTCAATACTTTCTTGTAATTTAATATTCTATCCTTAACATGGTTAATGAGATGTTACAACTAAAGCTAGGGTTGGATACAAAAAGAAGGAGAGGATAACACAACAAGGAGTTAAAGTTGTAGCAAAGTAGTTAGTAATAATCTCTATCTTGTTATGTTTACTATTATCCTTATACCATATCACGTATAGATTGGCATGATGATTTGGATATATTGCTTCCGCTGCAATTTAGATTTCTAAAAAGTTTTGAAACCTACTGTTTCTCCAAATATGACATGCTTTCTTTTTTCGATACAACATTTAGAACATGGGCTGGGTAGCCCTAAGTCCTTAAGTGCCACAGTGAAGGCACTCAACCAGTCCATAACTCCTTAGGTGTTTTAGGCACCGATTTGGATGGAACAAAGCTAAGCAGACAAGTTACAGTTTGTATGGCATATCCCCATAATGATTCTGGAAGGCTAATATAGGACATCATTGATCTTACCATTTCCTATAGAGTCCTATTGCTCCTCTCAGCTACACCATTCTGTTGAAGTGTTCGAGGAGCTGACAAATTGGAAACAATTCCATTGTCAATTAAACATTGCAAGAACTCTCCAGATAAGTACTCACCACCTCTATCCAATCAAAGTTGTTTTAATGGCTTGCCTAACTGCTTCTCAGCTTTAGCTTTGAATGCTTTGAACTTTTCAAAAGATTCACTCTTTTTATGCATAAAATACAAATAGCCATGTCTTGAGTAATCATCTATAAAGGTTATGAAGTATTCATAACCTCCTCTAGCTTGTACGTTCATAGGTCCATACACATCAGTATGTGCTAGGTCTAATATGAATTTAGATCTATTTTCTTTAGAAGGAAATGAGCCTTTGTCATCTTTCCTTCAATACAAGATTCATAGGTTAGTAATGGATCTTTATCTAAGCCTATAAGGATCCCATCCTTTACTATCTTGTCAAGTCTTTTCTGATTGATATTATTCTTATGTGCCACAGATATTTAGAATTAATACTAGAGTCATTGAAATGTCTTGGTTCTATCAATTTTGTGGTGTTTAGTAAGTCGATCATAGGTTCTATAAAGAATAGAACAATCCATGTTTAATTACTGCATTACAAATAAAATCCTTGTTCTCATATATTGAAACAACATTTTCAGAATATAGAAATCATATTCCTTAAAATCATTTGGATGTAATATGCATCCTCCAAATATAACCTATGATAACTAGGAATGTCTAAGATAACTACTCCCACTAATTCTACCAAACCGTAGTGTCCATCTGCTATCTTGATTAGGAACTAGCCTTTACATTGTCTTTTCCTTAAGAATTGGAAACATAATCAGTGGCTCCTGAATATAATATTCAAGAATCAGTTGAATCTGCCACATTTCTAGTTCCTAAAAAACTTAGGAAACCCATAACTTGTTTTCTTTTGAGGGACTCAAGGTAGAGTGCACAGTTTCTTTTCCAGTGGCCCTTCTTACCACAGCGGAAACACTTTCCCTTGGTGTCCTTTTTGGCCTTCTTTTTTATGGTTTGGACCTTGACCCATGTTTGGGTCTTCTTTTTTATTGGACCCTTCTTCTTTTTCTTGCCCTTACCCTTGGGCTTAAAAGAAGATGCTACATTATCCTTGGGCCTATTATCCTTAATATTAAATATCTCCTTCATTCTCTAGAGGGTATTCAACAACTCACTCAAGGTGTAATCCTTGGTGTTGAGCTCATAGTCTAACTTAAACTAATGAAAAGAAAAGTTTAAGCTATTGACGATCATAATCATCTGCTTTTCCACATCCATATCTGCCCCAAGCATCCCAGCCTCAGTAACCTCAAAGATTGCTGATTGAACACAAGTTTCTTATATAAATTGGTGACATTTTCATGGTTTTTATTACACTTCTTGGCTCTTATTTTCAGATTTTATGCTTAATTTGAATCTTGAGTGCTTGCTTTTACTTTATGTAGTTTAAGAGTAAATTTGTCACAAATAATTAGTAATGGCACTAAATTAATTTTCTAGAGCAATTGATACTACAAACAACCATTTGTTTATTGTAGGAGACTCAAGAAGTAGAGCCAAGGAGTGAAGGCTGAAGATGACAAGTCAACAAATCAACAGGGCAATATAAAAGTTCGTCGCAGTGAAGTATGAAGAATTCATGCAGAAACTTTTCGGGAAAAGTTCACCACAATGAAGAAATGTGTTTGTGCCGTGATGAAACTTGAAGTTGAGTAATGAAAACCTTTCGGGAAAATTCTCCACGGTGACGCATCTCCTAGCCACTACGAAACCTTCAAATTGGCACTGACCCGAACCATTTTCGGTAAAAATTACCCACTGTGTAACCTGATCCATCAACCCGATTTGTAAAATGACCTATTTTAGGTTAATGTCCAATGGGAGGGAGAGCTGACACACACACTCTCACATTCTCATCATCTTTCTATCATCTCCACACCTTCGTTCTCTCATCTATATAATCTTTCATCCATTTTTCCACCGTCAGTTGCTACCATGGGTATCTCCAGTGGGTTCTCGGTAGTGAAATCTTTTGAAGCTATGTTTGGTTAGACATCTCGATCCTTTTGAAGATGTAGCAATGGCTTGAGTTCAACAGGCTTAAAAGGGGAGTAGCTTAATCCTTGTTTAGTTATGATTTACAAACTCCTAGGTTTAGGATTTGCAATTTGTAGTTAAACATTCTTGATTAAAGTTTAATCAAGTGTTGAATATTCATTTTGTCGTGGGATTTGTTGTTGTAGAACTTTGAGCTTAAATATATGAAGTCTCATATATGTCTATTTGCGATCTTTTTTAATCTCTTTTATCATGCATAGTTGTGTTTGATATTGAGTTGATTTAAGATCTCAAAATGACTTATTGCATTAACTTAACCACTACACACACTAAGGGCATTTAATAAGGTCTTAAGAAATGGAGTTCATCGATTAAGACCTTGGACATAAAGAGTTCTTTAAGGTTTACCCATTTGAAACTTAGTGATTTCCACTCCCATTGAAAATTGATTTCAAACTATGATGACCAAAGCTCATTTTCAAAAGGATGTTATCATCATTTGATCATTGTTTTACCTTCCTGTTTTTAAATTCCCGAAAATCCAAAATTACTTTTTGACACATTTTCCTTATAGTTCCTCTTTTAATTTAGTAAAGATTTTTAAAGACAAAACCCCCCTTTTCTTACCAATTTAGTTTGCATTTCTTAAAATATAGGCTAGCTTAGGCCTATTCCATTAACTAGAGGCTGCAACCTATATTGCAATCCTTGGAATATATTTTTTTGGTTTAACCTCTAAGGGTAAGTAGTAAGACTCGGATCAAAATGGCATCATTGCCAGGGAACCAAGTGATTGGTTCTCTAGGTTAGCTTTTGTCATTTTTGCTATTAAGTGAGGTTAGGAACCTTGGTTTAGATTGCATTTTAGATAGTTTAGTTTCATACTTGTCAATAGTATATGATTTCATTTTCTTTACATAGCGTCAAAATTTTGAAAATATAAAACAAAAAAAATACTAAACATTTGCACTTTTCATACGTAGCATTTTTGCACTCACATAGTTTTGAACACTTCTTTTATTGCTTTTTTATACATACACATTTTACTTGCAAACTTTACTCTCACGCATACTTTCATACACCTATACACTTGCATCCATCACATCTCGTTTTTTGACTTTGTGTGCTTGCAAGTACATTTTGTTACATCTTATTTTCATTTGAATTGTTCTCATGCATGCCCCAGAAAACTAAACTTCTACCTTTCTATCCTAAAATTAAGAGATGTTTGAGAAAGATTAGAAAGGAGAGGAAAGAAAAAGAGAGAAATAAGGTAGATGTTGAAGGGGAGTCTAGTGAGCCAAGTAGTGAGAGCGATTCATTAGAAAGAGTGATAATGGCCGAAAACCCAGCTTTCCTACAAAACCCTAACTTTCTTGCCAAGCAACATAGGAATGGTGATAATGGAGGTAATGGGGCGCATGAGCGAGTCGTCGAGAATAATGGGAATCAAAGAAGGAGGACCCTTAGGGAAGCAACCACTTCTGACGTGAATTATCGTCCATTTACTGATGCTTGTTTTGAAGTTAAAGGATTGCTTATTAATTCTCTTCCTAAATTTCATGGCTTGACAAGAGAACATCCCTATATGCATTTGCAATCATTGTCCATGATCTATCAGAGTATGAAACCTGTGGGAGCTTCACTTGATTAAGTATTATGGAAGGTTTTTCACCTATCCTTGAAGGGAAAAGCACGGGAGTGGTATATAAGCCTTCTGAGACATGTGGCAAATGCGTATCACAGTTGAGCCAATCTGGAGAAATATTTTCCATCCTCTAGAACATCGTAAATGAGAAAGGAGATCTATTCGACACATCAAGATTATGATGAGTCACTCTATGACTATTGGAACCGTTTCTAAGACCTGTTGTCCAGATGCCCCCATCACTAGATATCTTATGAGCAATTAGTGCAGTATTTTTATGATGGGCTGAAAAATTAAGATAAAGGTATGCTAGATGCAACATCAGGATGTTCTTTGATTGATCTTATAGCTATGGAGGTATGGGATCTGATCAAAAAGATGGTTTTGAATCATCAACTGTATAATATGAGAGATACCAGAGGTGTCCATGAGTTGGGAGCTTCAACAACACAATCCAAAAGAATGGAGAGTTTAGAGTCTAAAGTTGACACTTTGGAGAGCAGAGTAGCTTCACAGTTGTCCTTCATCACTGGAAAATTGAAGACCATGAGTGTGCATCGCCCAATAACTTCTATAGATCTTGCTGCAACCAATTGTGATACTTGTGGGTCAATGATGCACATAACTAGTGTTTGCCCCAGTCGGTATGAAGAGCTGTCTGCAGTGTATCAGGGTCAGACTAATTAGAAATAAGACCCCTATTCAAACACTTATAATGAGGGATGGAAGGCGAATCCCAGGCTCAGTTAGAGGAATGAGGAAGGAAGAGGACCAAATGGATTTCAACAAGATGGAGGAGATGGTACATCTACAAACTAGTTCCATAACCAACAACAAGCTCTAACTGTTCCACCAAAAGAGGACACCAATCAACTTCTGCACAATATGATGGCACTGATTAAGGAGGAGAGGACTTCAAACAACAACCAGTTCAATGCAATCACCTCTCTCATTCAATAGGATTCCTCTAAAACCACTGCTCGGTTTAATGCTCTGGAAAAGAGAATGGAGCAATGGGAGACGAAAACCATGAACATCAATTCCTACATCACCCAATTGTCCAATAATATGAGTGAGAATCAAACAAGAAGTAGTGGAGCTATCCCCTCCAATATCGTTATGAACCCTAAAAGTTTGAATGCTATAGCTCTCCGTAGTGGGAAACAAGTGAGATTCAGGAATCAAGATAAAGGAAAAGATGAAGAGGAGACTGAGAGCGGAGAATTGTCTTCATCAACTAAGAGAGTTAAGAAGTTCGAAAGTTTAAAAGAAAGGACGCTTTTGGTTGATAAGGAGTTAAAACAATCGAGGAGCAAGGAAGCAAATTCAGAGAACACCCAGGAATCAAGCAAGCAAGGAGTCCAAGAAGCAACCGACAAGGAGTTAAGAAAGGAGTTAACAAAAGAAAGTTTAGACCTAATGAGAGAGTACAAGTCAGCTCAAATGTGTCCGCTCTTTTCAAACCCCAAATACTCATTAGGTGCCAAGACCCTGGATCTTTTACCATTCTGTCTATAATAGGAAAAGTTACCATAAGAGGAGCCTTGTTAGATCTAGGGGCAGTAATTAATGTGATGCCTAAGTCGATCTATACATTATTAGGAGTTAAGAGTCTTAAGCCTACATCTGTAGTGTTGCAATTAGCTGATAGGTCTCTTAGGCATCCAGTGGGGATCATAGAAGACATTTTGGTCTAAGTAAAGGGTTTAGTTTTTCCAGTTGATTTCTATGTACTTGATATGTCTTCTGAAGTTACGCAGGACACTACCTTGATTCTCAGTAGACCCTTCTTAAGGATTGCTAGTACTCTGATTAGCATAAAAAAAGGTACAATCACCATGGAGGTAGGAGATCAAGTGAGTTTTAACATGTATGAAGCTATGAAACACCACCATGAGGATTATTCGGTCTTAGGAGTTAACATGCTAGATATTATCATTGATGATGCATGCTCCGAGTTTGAAATCCAACATGTTTACTCTAACTCCGCAATGAACCCATTGAATGCTTTAATTGACACTGATGGCCCCTTGGAAGAAGGGTTTTTTTCTAATGTTTCAGGTGAATCGAGAAATGTGGACGTTAACACTGAAGTGGCTTATGGTCAAGTCGTCTCACCACAACATGACTATCTATCAAACGTTCACCAGGAGACCCAGGATCCTCCATAATCATCAGGTTGTTTATCCTCTTTCACTTGCTACTTACTTTTGCTTTGTAATTAAATGTGACATTGTGGATGCATTAGTATGTTGAATAAGTGTGGGGGAGAAACCATTTTAGTAAGACCTAGGTTTAGTTTTCAGTTGATGCAATTTCAATTCAATAATTCCTCTCCCTTTTATGTTCGCTGTGTTTTTGACTTGATACATGATTCATCTTCCATGTTTGAGGAATTTGATGTGATTGAATGAGTTGCACTTTGTTTTCTGATGCCTGAAGACCTTGTCTATGGATTCTAAGTGAGCTGAGTATCCATTTGAGTCTTTGTAAGTAAAGTTTTTCATTTCTGTATTTATTTTTTTTGCTTTCAAGTAAGTTTCGTCGTGGAGTTAAATCCTCGTAACCATGGCGAACTTACCTTGTTTTCCTTCTTGTTGCTCTCGAGATAATTTTTCCACGATGTGGTTCTATGTTGCCACGGCAAAATTTCCTTAGAAATCTCTCAGGCAAAATCGTCGCGACGTGAATTAATTTTGTCGCCGTGGCAAACAATTTCGGGCAATTGTCAACGCGACATGAAGTCTGTGTTACCATGAGAAAACATCGCTATTTTTTAGGATTTTGTGATTAGGGTTAGTTTGTCGAGGAGAATCTTAGCATTCATCATGATGAAAGTTCAATCTGCGTGAAATTAATGCAGTAAAATTACCCTTTCACCCTTATTTTCTTTTAACCCTTTGTCTTCCGTCTGTCCCTTTTTGTAATTTTCATCCTTAAACCTATATAAACCTCGATCCCCTTCCTTTTCATCTCTTCTCCTCTAGTTCGTTGCGGCGCTCTCCACCGATCCACCTTCTCCGATTTTTCTAGTGACTTTCTCCTCCATTCTTTTAAGTTTTCCACTCTTTGCCTTATTTCTTCTTAGTTTATGTATTGTCTAGGGTAGGTTAAGTTTATTATTTAGTTTTCTTTTCCATTTCCCAATTTAGTTTCATTTTCTTTAGGTTAGTTGTTTTAATCCTTGTTTATATTCTATTTCCATATGGATTTTATAGAACAATGTCTCATGTTAAAATTCCAATCCATACTTCCTCCACTAACCCTTCTAGTTCACCTAGTGATTCCAATTCTTCGGATAATGATGGTTTAACTTTTGCCGAACTCGCCGAAAAAGTTTTCGAAAAAGTAGACACTAGAACATTTATCAAAGAGCGCCCCTTCCCTTTAACTCCACCTGACAATCCCTTTGTCTAACAACTAGTAAACTCTCAACTTATGGAATTAGTCCAACCCCGGGACTAAGGCAACGATAAATTCATTCGCCATTTCGATACCTATGTCCGATTCCATAACAATATAGAACTTAACTTCTGTGGTGTTAAAGCCCCTAATGCATTCATCACAGCTAGCATTTGCCGCCATTATAACCTTCCTCCTATCCTCCATTGCCATTATGACCAACTGATCCACAATTACGCCTCGAACGATGTAATTCACACCTTCTTTCAAGAGGGCACTGAATGGCATCGACCGAGGTATTACCAATTATACCTTAAACGGTCTGATCTCCGACCCTCAGGTCGTCTTTGGCTCCACCTTGTGTGTAACAACATCATTCCTACTACTCATCTTGCCTATGTCACAAAAAAACAAGCCCTCCACCTCTACCTTCTCATGATTGGTTGCCCAGTTGATATAGATAATGCCATTGCCTCCGCTTTATATGATTCCATCAGCACCGCAAAATTCACCAATGTCATTACCTTACCATATCTCATCACCGACATCTTCTGGGCCTACAATGTCTCAGAATTCAATAATGATAGTTACTTCGACCAGGCCCCTCTTTTTAGATACACCCACCTCAAACAACCCATCCTCCACCCACCCCAGCCCTCCACCCAGGTTCCTGATATTGGTACAACTTCTACAACTATGGTACCAGATGAGGATGATCCTCCAGCTCAAGCCACTCCTGATCCTGTGACCTTACAGACCGTCACTGGCCGAGTTGATGGCCTTTATGTAGATCTTGCTACTCTCCGGGCCACCCCCTTTAGGAGATAGCCAGGCAGGATAGAGATAGGCGGTCTCACTGCATTGCTCACTGTGCACCTTCACTTTTAGCTACCGTCTAATGACAATAACCCCCTAAATGATGCTAGCACTTTAGGAGCCGGTCCCTCTAACACTAGGGATGATCATACTATGGAATAACTCTAGTTGCTTGTTCGTATGTTTCCTTTATTTTGTTTTACTTTACAGTTTGTCAGATACTCAGTTACATTTTGTCATGTACAAACTTAATGGCCGATTATTTATATAATTCTCTTTATACTTTTTTTGCTGTATTGTTTTTCATTATCCTTACACTTCCCTTTCAATGTATAATTGTTTTAATTTTTCTTCACATTGAGGACAATATGATGATAAGTGTGGGGGAGGTTATTCTAACTTGCAATTCTTGTTTATGCATCATTTTTGGCCATTTACCACTTATGTAAGTCATTTATGTGTCATATGCAAATTTTCAAACTTAGTAATTAAGGTGAATTGCATTTGTTAAGTGCGTCTGGAATTTTTCTCCAGGGAAAACTCTTGATTTCGCTGCAGCGACGCTGCAAATTGTGTTTCGCCTTGGCAAACTCTTAGTTTTGCTGCGGTGATGCTATCCTTCATGACTGAAATTGTTTTTAATTCCTTTATTTCAATCGTTCTTCCAATTTAGATTCTTTTCACCCTTGTATCTTGAAGGTTTTATAAATTTCAAAGTGGTCCTTGTGTTTTTTAAAACACCATCTATGTTTTTTAAATGATAGTTGATTTTGGTTAATCCCATTTTCAATGTTTTCACGAGAAGCAATTGAGGGTACGCCAAGAGAGTAGCATTATGTGTTTTTAAACCTTGAGATTGCTTAATTGAAATCCTACTTTTGTTGGAAGGATATCTGGGCCTAAATTCTTTCGATTTTGTTTGTATCTACTTAATTTCATATCTCTCTAGAACTTGTTTTAATTCTTGATCAAAGCTTGATGAACTAAAATTTTGTTA
>JAOQMP010096993.1:0-15595 GCA_027563575.1 Erythroxylum pedicellare
ACAAATTAAATATATAAAAAAATAAAATTATTATGCATAGATAATTCATAACTATTGAAATTATGCACTAATCATAAGATTATGAAATAAAATTTAATGTCAAGATTTTTTTCAAAAAAATCAAAATTATTTACCAATCAAAAATACAAATACGTAAGTAAAATCCATTATATTTACCGATGGAACACCACAAACCGTCAGTAAAATGTAAGATATTTACTGATGAAAAAAAGAGTAATCGTTGGTAATATTGACAGTCGTCGCCAACTTTACTATCAAGATTTACTGAATTGTCGATATACTCACCGACGATCAATCATAATCGCCAAAAATTTTACCGACGGAATAACCAATACCATCGGCAAATATTTTGATAGAAAGGAAAAGACCGTAGGTAAATTTACTGACGGTCATAACCAACCATCGATATATTCACTAACAGTACATAAAATGTATGTCGGTAAATTTACCTACTACTATATTACTTATACCATTGTCTTTCAGCTGATTCCGTCATTAATTTATATTACTCATAAAATAAAAATATTTTTCGTCAATAATATATATCGCTAAACGACATTTTTCTTGTAGTCTTAATAAATATACGAAGATCAAGGTGAACAAATAGGTCTTAGTGTAATTCTCTATTAAAAGGTATACGGATGAATTGTTGTATGATATGGCACCTACGGAAGGTAGTTATATAGTGTTGTGAAGATTATGTTAATATAAGAGACACTCAATAATTAAACCTAGTAATCAAATAACCTAGAACAAGCTCTCTAGATTTAATTAGAAAGTTGCATTACGAATTAGGAAAACAAATTAGTCAAGCCAATAACCACACAAGCTTAGGTCACTTAACTTAGGTTATGTTATCCTTAATGATTACGAACCATTAGTCATTAGAAATGAATCTTAAATATAACAATTATAGATTATATTGAAAATCTAGCTATAGAGGTTCTTACATAAAAATAATCAAATAGAGTATTAAATCATTCTCACACAAGACCCAAACATTAAACATAGGATAACATAATCAATCCCTATAAAGAGAAAGAAAAACAAAATCAGTGAGAAATACACTTAATCAGATTCGTCAGTGTCGATATCACCTCCAAACCAGCGTTGGGAAGCTAGATTTCCATGGGTTTCTTAAGGTTGAGAGCTTTTCCCCTTCTTCTTATCATCTCCCGAACCTCCACTATTTTCCTAGCTGAAAACACCAAAACTTTTCATATCTTTTGGCCTTCAACATCATGTTTCTTTTATATAAAAAATATAGGGTTAAATGGACAACTGACACTTTTCACGATGGTGAGTAGTCACACCTATGACACACTCACTCACCACCATGAGAAGCGTCAGTTGTCCATTTAACCTTATATTTTAAACGCTATATTTTTTGTATAAAACCAATATGATGACACTTCTCATGGTGGTGAGTGAGTGTGTCACGAGTACGACTAGTGTGTCACACTTCTCATGGTGGTGAGTGAGTGTGTCACGAGTACGACTAGTGTGTCACACTTCTCATGGTGGTGAATGAGTGTGTTACGAGTATAACTAGTGTCACACCCGTGACGCACTTATCATAATGGTGGCATGAATTCTCATGGTTGTGAGAAACTTCTCATGGCCGTGAGAAGTGTTGCATGGGCGCGAGAAGGGTCTCATGCCCATGCACTCCATGTATAGCTGTGAGCATGCTTCTTTTTTCCATTATTTTATGCTTTATCTTGACTTATTCTTTTAATCTCCTTCTTCTTCTTCTTGACCCATGAAGACAAGTGAGAGTGAATCTTCAAAAAATGGCTTAAATATAATGCCATTGACTCACTTTAGATTCTTTAGTTCCGAATTGTTCCTAAAACCATATATAAACCAACGTGGGTATTTTAGGCATTTTTATAGCAATAATCACTAAGTGTTATGAAATATATTCATAATCAATTAAGCACATATCAGCTTTATGATTATAAGCGGTTGAGAGATTCCGTCATCTGACCCACTTGACTTGCCAAGTTTTGGATTTTCAATGTTGTATCTTGGTAGAATTGCATCACTTCCTGCTGGAACTACTGCAATTGTTGTACAGCCTATTGAAATTGCAAAGTATTAGTAGTTATAACATTAACCAATTTTTCTAGAGATGTACTTGAGTTTTGTTGGCTCTCCAAATCTTGAACATATAGACCTTATATCCTGCTAAAATTGCCTTCCATCTTGTTCAAATTGTAGAGTATTTTGTTGAATCAGTAAATTATTTTGTTGAACTTGAATATTGTTCGCAGTTATAACATTTAAGTAATTCCTCCAGAGATGGACCGAATTTTAATAAGAAGCTCTTATACGAAAATTGTTGTGCATCTTGCAAACTTTCATGAAAGTAAATTTGTTGGTTATCCCATCCACAACTAAATTTCGTATGATCACTCCAAACTGGTTTTAAGATTGGGAATATGAGTTATAGAAGAAATTACTTTCATCCATGAATTTTCTTTTAACATAAACATTAAACAAAAGGTGAAAAGATCAAAAAAATAACTAAAAAGGCATTAGTTATAAATAAATATGTACAAAACACCAATTATAATCAAGAACAAAGACTAAAGCGCCCCACTTCCCAGTAGCAACATCTAAATTGACGTAACGCTTCGTAACACTACATAAAATAATTATACCTAAAACTATAGCTAGTGGTAAGTCTAGGTGGATCCCATAAATAGTGTTCGGTTAACTTTTGTTATGAAAATAATCGATGTTTAGGTTATAGTTTCTTAGTTTCCAAAAAAGAAAATAAAATGAAACTAAACAAAAAAAACAAAGTAAAGAAAATATTCAAAAATGATGAAAATGTTGGGGACCCGGTCATCGGTTCAATCTCGGCCTACACAATTAAAAATACTTCATTAAATTTTTGTTCTCAATCTCTCCTAACAACTATTAATTGTAAGTTAACGATAAGCTCTATTAACCCTAGTTTTCCCTTAGGTCGTGTTTAATTAAGAGAAGATCATTAATTAAACCTAGCTATCGAACAACCTAGGATAAGATCTATAGATTTAATTAGAAAATTGTATTACGAGCTAGGAAAAAAATTAATCAAGGTAAGAAACATATACGCTCGGGTCATTTAACCTAGGTTACATTATACCTAATGATTATATATCAATTAAAAACACAACAATTACGGATTGTATACTTATTGATTCGATATCATTAGTCTCTATAAACAAATCTCAACATAATAATTACGGATTACATTGAAGATTCTAGCAATGGGTTTGTAATAAAACAATCCAAAGCATATATTAAGATCATCTTTAAACAATACCAAAACAATAAATATAGGATAACATAATCAATTCTTAGGAGAGATAGAATACAATACATATGGATAGATGCCCAAAATGTGTCTTCGGCTTTGATATCCCTTATAAACCAGAGCAAGGAGGATTAGCCCTCCATGGCCTCCATGGGTATCCAAAAATGCAAGATTTTTTCATCCCTCTTGTTTCCCAAATGAATCATACTCAATCTACATTCAAATCATTCTTTTTGTAGTGAAAACTAGGTTTTCAAGTGAGCTTGTAAAAATGTCATGGGCATTACTTGTAGTGTCATAATTAAGATTAGCCTCCATGGGAGGCTCACGATCGTGGGCCATGGTTTCATGGGCATGACATGGGTGTCACGCCAATGAAAAATTTGGAGACTCACAACCTGATATGTCTCTCACGCCCATAGTAATTCTCCAATAACTTTTCATACTTGATGTTTGCAACATGTACTCTTCATCTTATGCATTTTCTTATCTACTTTTACTATAATCCTTCTTTTTATTGTTCCATGAAGACAAGTGAGTGTTAATATAAAAAATATGGCTCAAAAAGTGTGGTTTCAACTCACTTTATCCATTATGCTTCCAATTTGCACCTAAAATCAAATATGAACTAAAGTGAGTGTCTTAATCATTTTAAAGCATTAATCACTAAATGTCAAGGATTAAATGTATCAACAATTAAGCATATATCAACATTTCAATAATTATTTCATCAACATAATGCTCTAATCTTCAACCATCATGCCTAATATTAACATATAGATAGTGACATGGAAAACTTCACACATGTGAAAGTTATGTTCCCTAAGTCAATCAAGTATTATTTTGAATACATATACTTAATTTAAAACAAACTTTTAATATTAAACTAAGAAATTCAATTTTCCATGCTTTAAGCCTAGACAACATAACTATACGTATAATAGAATGCAACTTAATGGTATGGCCAAGCCTTTTAAGCCTTACCATTAAGCTAAGGCTTACAATATGCTTAATTACCATATTTTAATTAAAAAAACTTAACAAGCATATATCAGTAAATGTCAAGGATTAAATGTATCAACAATTAAGCATATATCAGTCTTGATAATTTTTTCATCAACATAATGCTCTAATCTTCCACTATCAGTCCTAATATTAACATTTAGATAGTGACATGGAAAACTTCACACATATGAAAGTTATGTTCCCTAAGTCAATCAAGTATTATTTGGATTACATATACTTAATTTAAAATAAACTTCTAATATTGAACTAAGAAATTCAATTTTGCATGCTATAAGCCTAGTCAACATAACTATATGTATAGTAAACTGCAACCTAATGGTATGGCCAAGCCTTTTAAGCCTTACCATTAAGCTAAGGCTTATAATATGCTTAATTACCATAATTCAATAAAAAACAACTTAATAAGAATAGTCCCCCCACCCCAAATGTGGAAAGCTTTTGAAGTATAAATAATGAAACTACACTGAAAATTTGCCTACATCCCCTTGCTTTTGTTATGTACTCTAATTACAAAAAAATAAACTAATTTAGGTATAAAACTACATGCCTTCTATTTTATATGCCACTAACATCCATAATTATAGTTATTTAGTATAACCAATTTCTTCAGAATACCTATATAGGAAAATAGTCGTGCCAATGAAAACTTTAAAAATAATCATATTGAATGTAGCTTTTTATTGCCAACTCACACACAGGTCTTTTACCTACATTGGATATGAGCTAATTACTTTTTCCTTTCCAACAGAATAATATGTGTCCCATTTAGACATCGACTAGTTCTCCTTTACTTGTAAATTTTTATCTACCCTATTTTAGTGTCGATTAAGTTTGTCTAGCCAATATAATCATACCTACTACATTCTAGCATTAATATAGACCAATAAAATTATATTTCATTATTCTAGTGCTAGTTATTAGGATCCATCCAACGGTACTCATTATAGCACACATATATGCACACTCATCTCCCTTTAAGGCCTTACATTATATAGTCAACAATATTCGTGCATTCATATACCAGGAATGCATATAAGACTACAACCACAAAAAATGCACTCATAATTTATTAATCTATAAATGTTTATCAAAAACAAAAATCACAATTCACGTGCCTATTTGTTTTTGTATATTCACAAATCATGCAAAAATTATGTAGAACGTAATGCCCCAAACCTATCAATTTGATAGAAACCTAATTACTTTGAATACCATGAATTAGAATTCTTCACTAATCTACCTGAAAAAGAAAATTAAAAGATGAAAAAGTTATGTAACACCTAATAAATTATTTAAAATGCAAAAAATAATATAATAAACCTAGAAAAAATCAATGTGCATATACTACCAAAAAAAGTACATAAGAATTCATTCTTGTTACAAAATTATATTGGCATCTACCTAAATATTTAGCTTAAAACCCTTTTATTTCTTCTTGAAATCATCCTTATAACTCTTATATATACTTAATCCTAGTTTCTCTCATTATTTTCTTTTTTATGAAAAATTATGTCTGAATTTATTAGTTACCATTCTAAAAAATGAAGAGTTATTATAGGGGACAAGGTAGCTAATATCATAATTAGGTATATTCTTTATATTTGTATAAAGTTCTCTTACTTCTCCATATCGTTTTGAATCACCTTAATCTGATATTCGTTAAAAAATTATGAACAAAATAAAAAAAAATTTGTTCGATGCTGACCAAAAATGGAAATACAAGATACATTCACTAAATATTCTTATTTTATTTAAATATTAGCTCATAATGTCTTTATAAGAATTGTATATAAGTATATTGTCTTTGTTCCCTTAGATATCTTGAAACACGGTGCCAACAAATGGAAGAACTCTCTAGTAGGGTATTTCATTGATAAAATGCCATATTTTCCTTTAGTAAAAAAATCGGTTGAGACAAAATGGTTGAACATGGGATTAAACAACGTCCTAATTAGATAAGAGGACTTCTTCATCTTCTTCTTCACTATACAATAATTAGAATCCAAGGACCTAGAGTTTGGAGATCAACATTGCATTAGGAAACCCTTAATTCTTCATACCTAGAAACTAGGTATAGTACTGGGTAAGAGCAATACCAGATATACAATAGTGCGAGTGAATTTACATAATATTCCCTTAGAATATTAGAGTGTCACTGGTTTGAGCTATATAGTTAGCTCAATTAAAAAGAAACTAAGTATAAACAAAATTATTGTTAAAGTAGAGACGATAGGTATGCTGGGGATTATTGAAGCTAACATTACTAAACCACTTCCTAAAGTTCTGAAACTTAAAAAGCTATATGAAAAAGTGAATATCGGTAAAATTATTAAAAATAGGAAGTTTATGAAACAACTAGATGAATCCCCAATTAAGCCAAATGTTGAGCAAGTTTTAATCTTATAAAACCATAAATATTCTGCAAGCACACAAGTCGTAAGTATAGTATATGAGGTTTCGATCCCACGAGGAATTAGTGAACTAATTGAATATTAACTTGTCTAGGGCCTAAAAGTGTAATTAAAATGATAAAAAAGAGTAGAAAATTAAGCAAATGAATATGGATAGATTGAAAATTAAAATTCTAAATTAATGTAATGAAATCAAAATTGAGCACAACCAATTAACAATTGAAAATTCACATACGGAAGAGTAACCAGTTATGAGAAAACGGGATTTATTCTATCATCTAATGCTAACTTAATTACTTTTGAGTTAAGCGGTATTATCCTAAAATTTCAAGAGGCAGATTATTATCTCCTGAGTTCTAATCATTAAACCCTATATTATAAACCCCATTTAAATCAAACTATCGAAATTGCAATCTGTCAATTAACAAATACGATCTACAATCTAATTAGATCTTAAACACTCTAATAGACAGTCGAACCTTCACATGAGATCTCTCTTCGTATAAATTACTGGTTTGATTGTTTATGTGATCTATTAGGTTATTAATTCTCATTACCCAAACTAATTGTTTTGCTAACGGTTTACTCTCTCTATTTATTACCGAAGCATACAAATACAACAAACAATCACAATACCCAATACAATAACATCAAAAGCAATCAAATTAACATTGATTCAAGAACAAATCCCGAAAAGAGTTTAGAGCACCCTTAAACTCAAATCCATCATCATAATATCCATCTTATACATCAAATGAAAGAAATAAAAGATTGAATGAGAAAGATAACTTGGAATGGACTGGGAGTGGTAGCAGCAGCAACAACTCCTTCTTCTTCTCTCCTCTTCCTTAGTTCTTTTCTCAAATGGAAAATGGAGGATTTCTTAGATTAGGTCATTCTTTAGCGTTTTATAGTCCTAGGGCTTTTATGGTAAAGACTAGGTTTTACCTGGGAATAAATGTCCAAAATAACCATTGAAAAAATGAGTCCAAAAGTAGTCTCTGTGTCTATTATCTCTCCTGTCACGATTGTGACACTTAAAATTGAGCTTTTTTTCCATAATCGTGGTAGATATGTCACGATTGTGAGCCTGGCAGGGTTGCTTCTGTCATGATTGTGAATGGTATGTCACAATCGTGGCCTTGGCTCCTCCTCTGAGATTTCTCCAAATCTTCTCCTATCTTCTTTACCTGATCTCAAAAACTAACAAACTCACGAAAACACCTTAAACACACAAAATTAAAGCCCGATAACGTGCTCCAAACCACATAACATTAAAAAACATAAACACATAATCAAAATGACATAATTTTAAACCTAAACATGTACAAATCATCTAATTAACAACTAACACAAACTAAAATACCCACTAAAACATAACGCAACCTATAACTGTCAACAACTCCACACTTGAATGCTTGCTTTTCCTCAAGCAAAAACAAAACAAAACAAACCAAACAATAACATATATAAGCATGCATATGCAATAATGGTATAACGGCATTGAGTTTCACGAAACTAATTTAACTTCAAGCAAAATCCTTCAAGTTGCTCTAAGTTACTAATTTATTAAATCTGTGGCTAGTTTAGATTAAATATACATACTAATCAAGACCTTCATTTTATATTCATTCACCCCCAACATTTGCATACACATATTGATAATTAGTTAGCTAATCAAAATTGTAACTATCCTTAAGCGGATTTTCATTAAAATTCATACTATTCACAAAAATTGGTAGTTTTTATTAATCAAAACACTAATTTTGTTAATTTTTATTATCATTGATCTAGTGTTTTGACATGAAGGAAAACATTTGTGATGAATGTCCCCTACTTACTCAACTAGGTCATGTTTTATTAATTTTCCTAGTTGGAATGTCATTATAGCCTTTTGACACGAAGGAAAACATTTGTGATGAATGTCCCTCAATTACTCAGCTAGATCACATTCTCAATTGGCTATTAGCTCTATTTATAACCTGAAGGCTAGCAGAATAGTTATTTATTTAAGATATACAAATTTGTTTCACATTTTATTACCTACTCATTTCTTTATCTAATCATTCTCATAAAAGGATACTAACAATGTTAATTATTCGATTAAACTAAAATTATAAATGTATATGGAAAATTCCTATGGTGAACGAACTAACATCATATCCTAATTAACATGCATATTTAACCAAAGTTACCTAGGACATTAATTTCGAAAGTTAATAAATCTTTATAACCTAAAAGACTATGTTCAAAGCTAAAATGATTGCATTAAGGACTAGCCATTAACACATTCACACGAGTCACATCATGAAAACCTATAAAAGACTAACATACAACATGAAAAATTCAGAATCAAAATAAAAAAATACAATGCATAAAACGTAACCCTCTCCAAACTTGGAAAACGCATTCTCCTCAATGTAAGATGAACAAATAACTCAAAAGGTTGGAATAAAATTAGAGGGAGGTGAAGAATTCTAGGGTAAGCTCTTTCATAAATAACATAGTTAAAATGCATAAATTTCGACTAGTGAATTCTTTGTTCGTTATATGAAGGCTAAAGAGGCTAAAACAAAAAAAATTTAAAACCAACAAGAAGTCAACGATTTTATCTTGCAACCAATGCAAACCAAAATAACACAAATTAAAGTATAGAAACCATTATATCTAGAACTTAGTCTCCAAACCAAATAGAAGGTCTTATGGCTTCACCTCTTTGCTCATGACTTCACCTGCTTACTCATGGCTATGGTTCCTTTGCACTAACTAAGATGCACTCCAAGGTTTTCACCAAAGATTTATTAGAAAGCCCAATGTTCCTAAAGATAAATGGAACTTTAAAGGCTTACCTTTGATCCTAGAAAATTAAAAAAAAAACTATTTAATAGGTGATTAATTGCTCAACATATAAGTTAAATGACAAGGTAATTTTGGGCTTATGAGAGGGATAGAGAATCGGCAGATAGGAGGAAGACAAAGAAGAAAAAATAGCTTGAAAAATAAAGGAGATAAAAAAAGACAGTAGTTGAGATGGAGAGAAAAAATGCAAAAATTATCCCTTCTTTGGACAAAATTAGGGTTAATAAAGCTTCTTAAAATGTCTCAATTATCCCTTGTGAAAATGAAGCTAAGAAGCAAAGCATAAGGCTATAAAATTCATTTGGCCTTAAACATATTCTTATGCTTGTTTCTTGGACAACTCACATCCTAACAAAGTTAGCATTGCAAATTTTATTTATTTTCCACTTTATCATTTAATCTCATCCTTCAAAATAATTAAACATTTGGCCCAATTTCCATATAACTATAACATACAATTATATGCATTATTTTTCTGAGAAATAAATTTTCATGACATGTCATTATCAAATAAAATTTATATAGGATTAAATTTGTTATCTAATAACATTTATTCTAATACCATATGATGACCAATTATAATTATTTTGGTCATCATATTCCTATCTCTATATGATATACTAGAATAATTTCCCTTTTCTAATCAAATCTTTTCTAGTGTGACCTATTGGGATCTGTGTCATGTTAGCAATAGAATTTAAACTCCTTATAATTCCAAAATCATAAATGGTATCTGGCAAAATACATTATAATTACTCAAATGATATAAATGATAAGTATCATACACAAATCACATTCCCAAAGCAATAATTTTCCATGTCAATTCTCTTGTCACATAATATCCTATGAATATGTCATCCTTGCCAATTTATTCTTTCTTCATATCCATAGTAAATTGTAAATATGATTAATTCCTTAATCATATTGCATGTATACAATATTACTTTATCAAGGGCCCATAGATATTATTGCTCATATCATATAATAGGGACAACAGTATTCTTGATGAGCATTTATCCTTTATACAAGTCACGCATACTATGGAAACGATTAACTTTGGACAATACCCACAAATACTCATTTCCCATATAAGAAAATGAACATCTCATACCATAGAATTCAAGACACGTGTGAAACATTAATGATTAAGGTCTGTTGAATATAATCTTCATTATGTATCTATGTGATTAAACCTATAACTCCTTATCGAATGGTTTGTAGAACATCACCATCATTTAATCCACACACTAATATTTTAGTGGTCAATTAATATTCCATATTAATTAACAAGATTAGAGACATTTCAAAGTAATCTTTATTTTCCATTACAGAATTTTACAATCTAAGTCATCAACTCAAATAATCAATAAATAATGAAATCTTATGGAACAAAATCATATAAACCATCCAATTCACGAACATATTTGTTAGAATACAACCATCCAATGATTGGATTTTAGAAACACTAATCATCTCCCACTTGAGCTAGATCCAATCCAAATACATCTCTATGCATAAAAGCTTTAAATAAGTGTAGCCCCATAAACAAAATACATCTTTATGCATAAAGAAAAAAATACACTCAAAGATAATCTCCAACATATCTAATACCCATTAATGTAGTGTGAACTACATGTTTGGCTTGGGAAAGAGGTTTTTTCAGTTGTTTAGCTATGTTGCTGACTGAATCAACGTTGCAAACCTTTACATTATCCCTCTCTATGATCTGTCATACAAGGTGATAACAATGTAGAACATGCTTGGACCTTTGGTGTGACCTATAATCCTTCGCCTAAGTAATAGCCCCATATTTGTTACAATAGAGCTCAATTGATCCAACAAAAATAGGAACATATCCTTAGACCTTTTCAAGTATTTGAGGATATTCTTGACCGCAGTCCAATGCACTAAGTCTGGAGTAGCCTAATATCTACTAGTTATACTCAGAGCATATGATACATCAAGGCGAGAGCATATCATGACATATATGATAGAGCCAATCGCCGATGCGTATGGAACTCTACTCATAACATCTAGCTCACCAGATGGATACCATGTGCCATGGGCAAAAAACCTTTCTTAGCATCTTACATGCTAAACATCTTTAACACATTATCAATATATGTACTTTGGCTTATTCCAATGAGCCTCTTAGATCTATCTCTATAAATCTTAATGACCAAGATATTGGCAGCCTCGCCCAAATCCTTTATTGAGAATACCTTCATCAATGAGGACTTAACGAACTCTAACGAAGGAATCTCATTCTCGATGAGAAGTATGTCATCCACATACAACACCAGGAAGACTATTGCATTCCCATTAATCCTTTTGTACATACAAGGTTTTTCCTCGCACCTGACAAAATCAAACCTTTTGATCTTTTTGTGAAAGTGCTTGTTCTAACTTCATGATATTTACTTCAAACCATAAATGGATCTTTGGAGCTTGCATACCTTCTTAACAACTTTTGGATGTATAAAACCTTGTGGTTGTGTCATATACACATCCTTTTCTAAATCTCCATTTAGAAAAGAGATTTTGATATCCATTTGCCATATTTCATAATCATAAAAAGTGGCAATTGCTAGAAGGATTCGAATTGATTTAAACATAGCCACAAGTGAGAAGGTCTCATTATAATCAACTCCATAAATCTATCTAAAACCTTTCATAAGAATTTGTGTTTTGTAAGTAGTCAAACTTCCATCTAAGCCATTCATAACTCCAAGAAAAAAATTAGGTTTTCTTGTAATCATGAATGGCTTAAAGTCATGATATCTGAGTCATTCATGACTCTAATTCATTCATTAGAGTTTGGCTTTTTCATTGCTTCCTTATAGGATGATAGATCTTTAGTATCTAACACCATAACCTCGAGTAGCCTCATATACCACTCAGGTGCATGCGCTACCCTAGTTGAGCTTCGCAGCAAAACTACTTATGGTTAACCCTGCTCCACAACTCTTTCTAGATCAAGTTCAACTTCGAGTTATGTCGATTTATTTGAATGCTAGTCAAGAGCCTTTTCCACAACTATTTACGGAGTTGGCTATACTTGACTCCTACTGATAGAAGCATCTAGGGGTGGGTCAATGTGGCTCCCACTAGCCTCATTATATTATAGTGTTTCCTGAATTTCTTCAAGTCTAACATTACTCATACTACTTCCTCTTATTAGAAACTCTTTCTCTAAAAACACACTTTGTTGAGAAATAAATACTTTATTCTCTGACTTGTGATAGAAGTAGTATCCTTTAGTTTCCTTAGGCTACCCTACAAAGAAGCACTTGTCTAATTTAGGGCCAAGCTTGTCAGATGTTAAACGTTTGACATCTTGCAATCCTAAATTTTTAGAAAAAAAAATGCTATGAACTTTTCCAAACCACATCTTATACTTACAGACTTTGATGGAACCCTGTTTAGTGTTAATGTAGCGATTTTAAGTGGATAACCCCAAAATGAGCTGGGAAGTTTTGTTTGACTCATCATAGATCAAACCATGTCCAACAAAGTTTCACTTCGCCTCTTAGAAATACCATTCCATTATGGCATTCTAGGAGGGTCGAGTTGTGAGACAATCTTACACTGTCTAAGATAAACACCAAACTTAGAATTCAAGTATTCACCTCCACGATCCAATCGCAGAACTTTAATCTTCTTGTTAAGTTGGTTTTGAACTTCATTCTTGAATTTTTTAAACTTTTCAAAAGATTCAAACTTATGTCACAATAAATAGATATAACCATATCTACTGAAATCATCAGTAAACATGATAAAGTATTGAAAACCACCTTAGGCATTGGTGCTCATTGGTTCACATACATCACTATGTATTAGACCCAATAAGTCACTTACCCTCTCATCTTTCTTTGTGAAGGATATCTTGGTCACTGCCAAGTAGACAAAATTTGCATGTCCTAATTAATTCCAAATTGAATTGACTAAGAAGTCTTACTTCTTCCAATTTCTTGATGTGCTTCTCATTTATATGACATGAGCGACAATGCCACAAGAGTAGTACTATCATGACAAGTCTTGAGCCTTTTGTTATTAACATTAAGGACCTATTTATCCATCTCAAGCAAGTATAGGCCATTCTTAACACAAGAAGATCTATAAAAACAATCCTTCTTTATAAAGCAGACAAGCTCCATTTGAGATGGCAAAAGAGAAACCATCATTGTGCAAACAAGAAATGGAGATAATGTTTCGACAGATGGATGGAACAAAATATACACATTTAAGTTCCATTACAAGCCCATTGGGCAAATGAAACTCAACGCACCTAATAACAATGGTTGCAACACTTGTACTATTTTTGATGTGCAACTACACTTTGTACTTTCCAAGCATCCCCCTATCCTTTAGTACCTGCATATTTGAACCATCATGAGCATAAGATCTAGTATCCAATACCCAATCAAAACTAAAGGTAATAAGGTTAATCTCAATAGTGTTTATACCTAAAGAAGAAGACGAAATCTTTTAAATCTTCAAATCCTCGAGGTATTTGTGACAATTCCTCTTCTAATGTCCTTTGCATTTACAATAAAAGCACTCAGCATCGAAAGGGGTTCTAGCCTTAGGAATGCTTGAAGTCACCATTTAAGCCTTCCCTTTGCCATCTTTTCCCTTTTAACTTTGCGCTTATTCCTACCTTTCTTTATCTTCTTCCCTCCCTCCTGAACCTGCAAGACATGAGACTCTCCTTTCTTTATATCTTGCTCAGCAGTCTTGACCATCCTATAGAGTTCCTTCAAACTCTTCTCCATCCCATGCATATTGTAGTTCATGATGAACAACAAATAGCATGGAGGTAAAGAGTTGAGGACAATGTCAGTGGACAATCTTGGGTCCAACGGGAGATCTAGCCTATCCAATCGCTCCACAAGACTTATTACTTTGAGCACGTGAGCACTGATAAAGGTACCGTTTGAAATTTTAACAGCCAAAAGAGACTTGATCACGTTGTACCTTTTAACTCATGCTTGCTCAAGAAACATTTTTTTTATTTGTTCCATAATATAGTATGGCATGTTCAGTTCAAATCGCTTTTGCAATTTGGGTGGCATTGTCACCACCATGAGGCATTATACATCAACATCATCATATGAGTGCTTTTCATAAACATCGACCAATTCCTTAATGGCTCCTTCAAGGGATGGTTTAGGAAGGGAAATTCCTTTCGCTCCTGCCTGAGAATGATTCTTAAGTTTTGATGCCAATCTATAAAATTTGAACCATTAGGGTTCAATTTGTCCTTATCCAATATAGAATGCAAAGAGAGGGATTGATTTGAAATGATATACAACATTAAAAAAGGTTTGAGTTAAGTTCATGTAAATATTTTATTTCCAAAACAAAAAAACCACAATAAATTTTAAATTTATTCCCATTTGGAGTAGGTCCAAGGTCCCTATCCTTAGCAAGAACAAGCCAGCGGTGACATGAAACTTAAACTTAGCTATTTTAGGTAAGTAACTCTTTGCTAATCACATCATATGCGACTCTTAGATTGTTAACATATAATATTAATAAAAACCTTTCCCTAAGGTCCAAAATTGTTTTCGTTCCTTATTAAGTGAACCTTTCTCTATTTGGTTTGGCATGTCCAACATGTTGGATCGGAAAAAGAAAAGCATACCATATTTGGAGAACCGGTAGATTTCAAAACTTTTTAGAAATCTTATTTGCAGTGAAAGCAATATATCCAAATCATCATGCTAATATATACATGATATGGTATAAAGATAATAATAAACATAAACAAGATGAAGAGTATTACCGACTCCTTTGCTATAACTTTAATTCCTAGTTGCGCTATCCTCTCCTTCTTCTTGTATCCAAAGCCTTTGCTCTTGAATCTTTTCCTTTATCAATCTATCTTCTCCTTATTCTTGTATCCTCAACCAATTTGATTTACCTCTTGTTCTCATAGGATAACTTGGTTAACAAAATCATTCTG
>JAOQMP010097011.1:0-15592 GCA_027563575.1 Erythroxylum pedicellare
TCACTATGACGAGGAATTATAGTTTGATTATTTCAAGCACAATAACTTCAAAACTAAAATATCTAGGGAGTTTTACGATTCCATGTGTTGTTGGTAACTTTGAATTTTCTAAATGCTTATATGATTTAGGTGTAAGCATTAACTCAGTCTTTGTCTGTCTTCAGGAAATTGGGACTAGATAGGTCAAGCCAACATCCATGCTGATTCAACTTACGGATCAATCCATCAAGAGACTATATGGACTTGTAGAAGATGTGTTGGTAAAAGTAATCAAATTTATTATTCTTGTTGATTATGTGGTATTGGATTTTAAAGCTAATAAAAAATGTCCATTGATTTTAGGTAGGCCCTTTATGAATACTAGTAGGGCATTAGTTAATGTGCGAGGGAAAACTAGTTTTAAGGATTGGTGATGATCAGGTTGAGTTTAATGTGTCTAAATATTTGAAGAAACTGATGGATGGTAATGAATGTATGAAGATTGATGTTGGATGGTAATGAATGTATGAAGATTGATGTTGTGAAGGAGGTTGAAGAGGAAGTTAATAAAGTTACTAAAATGCACAGTGATGTGAGTGTGAGAGAAGAGGATTTATATGAGGAAGTTGAGTTAGAGAAGTTAGAGAGAACAGATACACCTATACCACCTTCCATTATTAAACCCCCTCACTTTAAAGCTTAAACCTTTACCTTCTTATTTGAGATACACCTTTTTAGGTAGAAACCATACCCTAGCCATCATTACCTCAAACCAATTAGATTTTGAGCAAGAAGAGAAAGTGGTGGAGACCATTAGGAAAAGGATGAGAGCTGTGGATGAAAAAAATTTTATATCAGGAGGATTAGCCCCAATGTGGTGATGAATAGTATTAATTTAGAAGAAGGGTGTAAACTAGTGAGAGAGCAACAGATAAGTTTAAATACAAACATGTAAGAGGTTACAGAGAAGGAGGTAGTAAAGTTGTTGGATGAAGGGATTATTTTTCCTATTTCAGATAGTGAGTGGGTGAGTTTGGTATAGTGTTTGTCTAAGAAGGGACGTATGACAGTGATGGAAAATGAAAAAAGTGAAAAGATTTCTACTAGGACCATCACAGGCTGGAGAGTATGTATTGATTACCGGAAGCTCAAATTGGCCACTAGCAAAGATCACTTTCCTTTACTTTTATGGACCAAATGATTGAGAGGGTGGTTGGCCATGCATTTTACTATTTTCTTGATGGATACTCAGGGTACAATCAGGTGGTTATATACCCATAGGATCAGGCAAAGACTACTTTCATTTATCCTTATGGGACTTTTGCTTATCGGAGGATGTCATTCGGATTATGTAATGATATTCCAAAGATGCATGATAGCTATATTCATGGACATGAATGAGAACTTCATAGAGGTATTTATGGATGATTTCTCTATCTTTGGAAATTCTTTTGATCATTGCTTGATGAATTTAGACATAGTGCTTCAAAGATCTAAGGAGTTTCATATAGTCTTGAACTAGGAAAAGTGTCACTTCATGGTCCTAGAGGGAATTGTATTAGGCCTTAAGATCTCGTGCAAAGGGACTTAAGTGGATCGAGCTAAGACCAAAGTAATTAAAAGCTACCATCTCCTACCAACATCAAGGGCATCCGAGCCTTCCTTGGCCATGCAGGATTCTACAAATGGTTCATCAAGGATTTTTCTCTTATCACTAGACCCTTAGCTCATTTATTAGTTAAAGATGTGCCTTTTTTTATGATGCTTGTTTGGATGCTTTTAACAGGTTAAAGAAGGCATTTACATCAGCACCCATTCAGACATTGCCAGATTGATCTTTTCCTTTTGGGATTATATGTGATACGAGTGATCATGTCATTGGTTATGTCCTTGGTCAACGGAAGGAAAAAAGGTTGCATGCTATCTACTACCCAAGCAAGACCTTGACAGGAGCACAATTGAATTATACAACTACAGAATAGGAGTTGCTTTCCATGCTTTTTACATGTGAGAAATTTCATTCTTAACTTTTAGGCTTATATGTTATTATTTTTACAAATTATGCAGCATTGTGATATCTTTTTGCTAAAAAGGATGCCAAGGCTAGGCTTATCTGATGAGTACTTCTGCTCCAAGAATTTGAAATTAAGATTAAAGAAAATAAGGGAGCAGAAAATGTTGTAGCGGACCACCTCTTAAGACTCGAACGAGGTCACCATAAAGAAGAAGAGAAAATCGAGGATAGCTTTCTTGATGAGGCTTTAATAATGGTAGACAATTCTTTTTGTCCTTGGTTAATAGATATTGCAAATTATTTATTAGGTATTATTCTTCCTTCCAATCTTTCTTATCAACAAAGGAAACGATTTGTGTTTCAATGTTCTTGTTATATGTAGGATGAGCCTGTACTTTATAAGATATGTTCTATTAGTGTGATTCGTAGGCGTGTCCCTGAAGATGAAATGCCTAAAATGTTGATGCAATGTCATAGCTCACCTTATGTAGGACATTATGGAGCTACCAAGATTGTAGCTCAGATCTTAGAGTGTGGATTCTATTAGCCAACCTTGTTCAAGGATGCTTGATATTTTATGCTAAAGTGTGATAGGTGTCAAAGAGTGAGCAACATATCAGAGAAGGATGAGATGCCTCTTTCAAACATTATGAAGTGGAGATATTTGATGTGTGGGCTTTGGACTTCATGGGACCATTCCCATCCTCTTTAGGTAACACTTACATATTAGTTAGAGTTGACTATGTTTCCAGGTGGGTTGAGACTATAGCTACTCCAACTAATGACCGCAAAATGGTTTAAAAGTTTATAAAGAAGATTTTTATGAGATTTGGAGTGCCCAGAGCGATTATAAGCAATGGAGGGAGACATTTTTGTAATAAAACATTTGAGGCGCTTCTAAAAAGATACAATGTTCATCATAAAGTTGTGACTCCTTACCACCCTTAAACTAATGTTCAAGTGGAGGCGGTGAACAGAGAGCTGAAGAAGATTTTGGAGAAGGTAGCGAACACCTCAAGAAAAGGTTGGTCGTTAAAGCTAAATGACACCTTATGGACTTACAGGATAACTTTTAAGACACCTATAGGAACTACTCCATATAGACTTATGTATGACAAGGTGTGCCATTTACCTTTAGAGTTGGAGCATCAGGCCTATTGGGCCATTAGGAAGTTGAACAGGGATTGGAAGTTTACGGGTGAGAAAAGATTAATATAACTTGACGAATTGGAAGAATTGAGGTTTGATGCTTATAAAAATGCTAAGTTGTACAAGGAAAGGACAAAGAAATGGCATGATGCTCACATCAAGAAGAAGGAGTTCAAGAGTGGGGACTTGGTGCTTTTATTTAATTCAAGATTACAATTATTTCCTAGAAAGTTCAAGTCAAGATTGAGTGGACCTTTCAAGGTTATTCAAATGTTTCCCCATGGAGCTTTGGAGTTAGAAAATGACAAGGGTGAATCATTCAAGGTCAATGGGCATAGATGCAAGCCATATTATGGAGGGACATACTTACAAGAAAGAGAAATAATCTCTTTCCTTTCCTCTACTCCTTCATGAATGCATATGAAATGGTGTATTTGATTTGTTTGGTTTTGATTACGTCTGGTTTGAATTTTGTTTGAATTTAACTTGTTTTTCTTTCTAAATTTCTTATTGGTTAGTTGATTATGATGTGATGGTAGCATAACACCCCAATCTCATAGGGCATATTCTCGAACAAATCATTGGTATTTGAGAACATACCCTATGAGGTGGCATGCTACGGCAATCAGTCGATCTTACTCAATTCAAAATTTTAGAAATATCAGATGCATATCTAGAAAATTTATAATTAAACTATCAACCCATTTTACTCAAAACAATCTCAGTTATAAATGTCACAAACCATAAATACATCATTATAAATTCCAGTGATCATCTAGGTCTAATACAAATACAAAATGTGTTTCATCAACTATTATTGCAAGCAAAATTCATTTGCACAATAAATAATGCTTCGGAATACAGTGTTTAATACTAAAAATAATAGAAAACATATGCACATGCCAACTAATCTTGACTTCTAACTCTTATCCGAATGCAGTGGTTAGACTCCAGTTATTCTAACTGGATATCCCCTGAACCTGAAACACAACGTTGCAAATTTTGGGTGAGTTTTTTGAACTTAGTTAGCGGACCATTCTCGATGACTCACTCACGTCACATAACACAAATAGTTCACAGTTCATATTCAATTTGCAGATAAATATCAATACATATAGCACATCACTTCATTAATTCATCATGTGGCATCAAATACACTTTATTCACTTATTTCATATATCACATTCGGAACAATTCAAATAGTACAATTCATTCATTTAAACATACATATCAATTATATATGCAATGCTCATGAGACTCACTTTCGATTATTACATTGTTGTGACCGATTGCCTGTAAATGTCCCGTATCTATTGTGAATACCGGGCTCATTAATAACTGTCCTGTATCTGTTAAGGATATCGAGCTTATTATATATAGTGAGCCTTTGGCTCTTAATCACATTATGAGCTTTAAGATCTTTTTCGATGGCTACTCCGGTCATAACTACCATTATCTGTTCATGCATTCATGTAATGAAATGCATCAAATCACATAAGATCAATCAGTCATTTTATTTCGCTTTACACTTTCACTTTCACATGTCATCAAACCCAAATCTGGCATTCAACAACTATGTTGAGAATCACTTACTCCTTGCTCATTCACATTCAATGAAACACTTCCAATATGTTAATATTTATTTAACTCCTCGGACTATTAATGTCTGGAAATAACACATTCACATTCACATCAATAATAATTCAGTATATATGGTTAAACAAAACAATTAATTAAGAGGAGACCGTCTAGGTCAACTCATAGTACGCTCCAGATTAGCATTTTCTTTCAAGATCTGGAAACATCTAGATGCTAGCGTTCTATCTTGTGTATCCATATATTGCACACACGTTACTAATTGCACAATCATATAAACATTCAATCATACATATACGTATAAGTGTTATATATAATGCATGCTCAATTTGATTATTCCGGGTATTCCTCAATAGGTGAAAGTCAATTTGTCTCACACCTTATAAAAAATTCAATCCACTAGAAGTTTTATGCAAGATCACATCAAACACATTATTAGAAATAAAAATGGCAGCATTTTAAGGTTTGACAGTTGGCTTTTTATTGGCCTTCTGTACAAACAAACATAACTTAACTTCTTTAAATCCATCATTATTGCCACAATCAACGTAGCTAATCTAACTATAGATGGGAATTTTCATTAGTCTTTCCATTATTCTCAAGGCTTCCAAAAGATTACTTATCTGTTATTTAAATGCTTACTAATCACTAACAAAAGGGATCAAATCTATTAGACACAAGAAACTAGAAATTCTCCAATAACACTTGTTAAAAGTTAATTATTACGTCTAGTGCAAAATTTAGTAGGCATAATTTAATTTCGGATTCAATAAGACCTCCCTTGCATGCACTCTTGCTTTAGTTAGTGATAAGATAGAGACTAAGCAACAGGCAAATGATTAAATTTACAATAGAAACAAGGGATTGTGTACTATTTAGAGAAGCTTTGGAGAGCCATTCTCATCTATTTTTTCAATGTACCTACTATCAGAAGCTGAGGAACTACGATCTTGATCTTTTTAACACCAATCAGAATACTACATACTGGAACCAAATAGTTGATTAGGCCAGTACAATTAGTATAAGTAATAGTTAGGATAAAAGAATTTTCAAATTTATACTTACAGCTTTCATTCACCTAATTTGAATAACTATGGACAACCTAATCTTCAAAAAGATTCATATCTCTATGAAAGAAGCATTACATAAGTTCTCCCTTAAGATTTGCTTTGCAAGTCTAGCAATTAGACTACATAACAAGTTAACTCTTCCTTTTGTTAAATTGTTAACTTATTGATTGGAAGTTTGTATATCATTATATTAGCAACTATATGGGATCATTTATTTAAATCATAAGAGGATATCCTCCCTCACTATGTATTTATTTGTACATTTTGGTAACCTTTTCAATGAATTACTTACCTTTCAAAACAAATATGCAATAGACTATAATAATTCATCCTTAATCATTTAACAGACCTTAAAAAAAGATTTAATTATTCAAGCTTATCCTAGTCAACTTAACAAAATCAAAATATCACCAAAATCTATTTAACAAACTAAAGAAAACATAAAACATAAAACATAAAACTTACCTCATTTCATTATAATTTTAAGGAAAAAAATGGGTTGGGTGGTTAGGATAGTCATTAAAGATGAAAAGGGGTGTGTTGCCCAAATAAGAGGAGCGAAAGAAGATGAAAAGTGAGTGGTCTAATCGATTGTGGAGGTGTTTTAAAGAATCTTAATACAACTTAAGCAAAAATACAAGCATGCTTATGCATTATGTTGCCTAATTTAGGTTTGATTTCTAAAGAACATGGGCATATAGGGTTAAATATGGGCATATAAGCTAACAATGTTATGAAATGCTGAAGACAGACTAAAACACAAGCATGTTTTTAGACTTTGTTCTTAAAAAAATAAAATGAGCAAGTACACGAATATATTGGAACTTAACACGACCATATTAACACTCAAAAGTTTTAGAAATTAGGGAAGGAAGTAATATGGGCATATAAGTGATCATATATGCTATTGAAATGATGAAACAAAAAATGACATAGCCACTAATATGGGCATGTTCATAGTTATGTAACTTATTGTTTCTAAAATTACATACTTGGCATCCATACATGGGTGTGTTTAAGCATATATAGATTACTTATATTGTTGTTTCAAGAACATAGCCACTAACACGAGTGTGTTCCTATCCATATAACTTTCAATAACTGCTAAAACTAGTTGTCTTCATAGAAACATGGCCTTGTTATTCCTTCCACTAAACATGTAGATGAATATGGCCATCAACATGAGCGTGTTCATGGCTAGATAACTTTTTTACTTAGCCATTTTTTTCACCTATTGTCAAATATGTACAAAAAAAATATATCCAAAGACAAAAAATAATACCTAAATTACATAGAAACCATGTAAAAGCTTTTATACTAAACTTGAAGATTAATACAGGAAGAATTAAACTAAGAATTTAAAAATTGTAAAACCTAAAATGGAAACTAAATGAAATGAAATTACCAAATTAATTTAGGTTACTACCTAATAAATTCTTAAAGTCATTAGCTCAATGTTTCCGTTTCAAAATCTCAAGATAATACTTCAATCGATGTTACATTTACTATAAGTGTACCTTTTCCTGAATGGGTTACCTCCACTCTGTAATAAGAAAAAAATTTCTTAACTATGAAAGTTCTAGAACATCTAGACTTTTGCTTACCAAGAAAAAATTTAAATTGGGAGTTGTACGAGAGAATTTGACCACCTAACTTAAAATGTTTGTCTTGCTTAATCTTCTCATCATAATACCCCAGTCTAGTTTTTATATAGTTTCAAATTATAATAAGCCATCATATACCACTCTTCTATCCTATTCAATTGGAGTCTCCTCTTCTCACCTATAAGATTATGATTAAAGTTAACAAACTTGATTGCTCAATACACTTTATGCTTGAGTTTAACAGGCAAATGACAAGCTTTTCCATACACTAGCCTAAAAGGTGTAATGCCTATTAGCATCTTATATGCAATTTTATAGACCTAAAGAGCATCATCTAACCTATCATACTGGTCCTTTATATGATGCCCTATTATATTTTCTAAAATCCATTTTATTTCCTTACTACCTACTTCCACTTAGCTGCTACTCTTTGGATGGTAAAGGGTGGCAACTTTATATCTAACTCTAATAGATGCATATTTGATCATATTTATACCTCATATTTAATGTATTTTTGCTTGATATTTTACAGTTTTATTGTATATTCAGTGCTTAATTTGCTCCAAGTGCACTTATAGGTTATAATTCCCTTTATGGACCAAAAGGAGAAGAATTCAAATGAAAATGCAACATAAAATGAAGATTTAAAGCAAATAGGAGACACACGGCTATGTCTATGGCCATGTACATCTCTCAACTCATGCAAAAACACTAATTTTGGAAATTTGAGGTTATACACGGCCCAGTACACAAATGTGTGTCAAATCATATATCACCAAAACCCTAAGGATTACTATAAAAACATTTTCTTAGAAGCAAAAACAGAGAGTAAACATAGAAAGGTGATTCCAGAAGTAAACTGAAGGGCCGATATTGATCTAAAAAAGTGGAAAATGTGAAGAAATCATCCACAGATCTAGTAGAATACGTCATCCAAACTTTATGTTGTGTAAACATTCAATAGGAGATAAAGGAGATTTAGAATTATGAACTCTTTGTTTGCTATTTGTTTTTCTTTCAGTTTATATTTGATTTCGTTTTCTATTATGTATAACTAAATGCCTTGTTAGTGTCTAGGTGTGATGAACCCTATTTGAGATCTAATATGTTTTGATTCTTTTATTTAATGTGACTGTTTTGATTTGATCTATTTGTGATTCGATTATGTGTTTAATTTATGTTTTAATAGATCTTAAATATTAATTCATAATCTGATTTCATATCATAGAGATTGAGAAATCCTATGTGTGAGTATATCTACCATAATTGAAAGGAGTTGATTGCAAACTTAGAGATAGGTTAACATAAATCTTTTGGATTAAGGTTAAACCTAATAGTGGAATTCACAAATCAATAATGCAATCTTAGTACCTTTATTGTGAATAATATTAGCTGATAATTCTAAGATTAGTTGTTAGTAGTCTAAAGTGAGTTATTATCATATAATAGGAATTTTCATAGTCTAATAGTTAATAAAATTTTTTCATAATAAAGGTTAATTATTTAATTGTTTTAGGGAGATTCATTACCTTGACACTAATTCTTGATATTTATTATTACTAAGTGAATTCTTTTTCTTATGTGTTCTTTATTGTTGCCTACTTTATTTTAATTGTTAAGTTTACTTTTCTTTATTAAAAATCAAATATCCAATTTGTAGAATAGATAATAGGATAATGGTAATTACTAATATTCATTATCTTCATGGGATCAACTCATACTTGCCAGTACTACCTATAGCTATGTTGTGCACTTGTGGTTAATTCAACATTGGCCTTAAGTATAGAAAAGACCAATCAAACTCCATATGTTCTAAATTGGAGTTTACTTTTCTAAATTGGAAATTATAAAACTACATGCCTTTATCACCAATAATTGCTTTAGGTGTGCCAAATCATGGAAGTAACTTTTAAGAAACTTGATTACAACCCTAGCATCATTTGTAGGAAAAGCTGGAGCTTTAAACTATTTAGAAATATAATCAACACCAACTAGGATACATTTATTTCCATCAAAAAATGGATATGCACACATAAAAGAATGCCCCAACTATCAAAAACTTAGCAAACTAAAATAAAATTTTGAGGAATTTTATCTCAATGAGAGATATTACTTGTCCATTGGCAATTATCACATAGTTTTATATATCTTTAAGCATCTTAATATAATGTACACCAATAAAACTTGATTTAAAAACCATTTTAGCCATATTTTCATGATAATGCCATTCCACTAGACTAATATGGCAATGCACCAAAATATTCCATCCTTTCGATTTCAGAACACATCTTTAGACAATCTGATATGCACAACTCTTAAACAAATAGGGGCCTTCCTAAAAATAATATTTCAAATTAGAGAAGAATTTCTTCTTTTACTAATGAGAAAGCCCTTTATAAAGAATCCTAAAAACTATATAATTAGCAAAGTTAGCAAACCATGTAATTTTAAGCTCATTTACCTATTCAAGATTATATAGGAACTCTTTAGCAAATGCATCATTAATGTCATCTTCTCCAAAATTTTCCAAATTTAGATTCTCTAGACATGATAGATTGTTTGCTACTAAGTTTTCAATTCCCTTTTTATCTTTAATCTTTATATAGAATTCTTATAACAATAAAATCCATCTAATTATTCTTGGTTTAGAATCTAGCTTATTCAACAAATATCTTAATGTAGAATGATCAGTATAAACAACAAATCAAGACAGAATTAAATAAGATCTAAATTTACCAAACCTAAAAAACACTACTAACATTTTTTCATTTTGGTGTAATTCTTTTAAACAACTGTCAAAGTCTTTCTAGTGCAATAAATAGGATGAAATGCTTATTCTTCCTCTATCCAAGAACTACACTTATTACAAAGTCACTTGCATCACATAATATTTCAAAAGGAAGATTCCAATATGAAGCAACCCTAACTGGGGCATTAGAAAATTTTTCCTTAATTAAATTGAATGCATTTGGACACTATTGAGCAAATATGAAACACACATCTTTCTCAAGTAACTTGGTCAAAGGTCTAGAAATTTTAGAAAATTCCTTAATGAACCTTGTATTAAAACCTATATATCCTAAGAAACTCATAATAACCTTAACAGAAGTTGAGGGTGGTAATTTCTTAATAGTTTTAATTTTTTCCCTATCTACATTGATTCCTTAATATGAAATTTTATCACCTAGGACTATGCCCTCTTGTACCATAAAATGAAAATTTCCTAGTTTAAGATGAGATTAGTCCCCTTATAATGTTATGAACACTTTCTAAATTATGGAGGCATCAATTAAAAGAATCACCAAAAATAGAAAAATCGTCAAAAAATAATGCTATGATATCATCTACTAGGTCATAAAAAATGACCAATATGCATTTTTGAAAAGTAGTAGTTGCATTGCATAACCTAAAAGGCATCCTCTAATAAGCAAACATACTATATACACATAAATATAATTTTTTCTTGATCCTCTAAGGCTATAGGAATTTGAAAATAACCCAAAAATCATCCAAAAAGTAGTAATACCTCTGATTGACTAGCAAACATTTGATCACTAAAAGGGAGAGGAAAATGGTCTTTCTGAATGGATTCATTCAACTTCCTATAATCCATATATACTCTTTACCTAATGATAGTCCTCATAGGATTCAACTGATTATTCTCATTAGGTACCACTTTTATCCCTACTTCTTTTAGAAAAACTTGTACAGAACTTACCCAAGAATTATTATAAATAAGAAAAATAACACCTACATTAAGAGGTTTTATTACCTCTATTTTTATAACTTCCTTCATGTTTGGATTAACCTTCTTTTAGGTTGTACAACTAGCTTAAAATCATCCTCTATCGAAATCTTGTTTGTGCAAAAATGGGTGATAATCCCTCTAATATCAAAAATCTTCCAAGCTATCACTCTCTTATTCTCTATAAGTGTATTCTATAACTTTTCTTTTTAATTAGCCTTTAAATTTGATGCTATAATCATTGGTAGCTTTTAATCCTACTCTAAGAATGCATATTCACAATGATTTGACAATTTCTTTAATTCTAAAATAAGGAGGTCTTCAATAAAGACTCTCCATCTTTTCTCTTTACTCTTTTCAATCTCCTCAAACTCTTTTTTCTGCCCTATGGGTTTGTTAGTCTCAAGATAGCCTATTTGTTTAACTCTTATGGGGTCAACTTTATCTTCCTAGCCTTAGATGAGACACATCTCTATCAGGTTGTTATAGACAATTTTATGCACAGAATTTGAAACTATAACATCAATAGAATTAATAAAATGACTAATATCTTCCTATTTAAGAGAGTGACATATAACATAAGATATTTAAATGTTTCCTCTTCTTTTGTAACCTTAACCACCAAGGTACCATTACTAACATCAACTATAGCCCTTGTAATTGATAAAAATGGTCAGCCTAAAATCAAAGGTTTTTTAATATCCTTATCCATATCTAATATCACAAAATCAACTAGCAAAATGAACTTGTCTACCTTAACCAACACACCCTTAATAATTCCTCTAAGGTATTTAATTAACCTATTAGCTAATTGAATGCTCACTTTACTTAGTTTAGGCTTACCTAACCTTAATTTCTTAAACAATTTATAAGGCATCAAATTGATACTAGCCCTTAATCCATTAAAGCTTTCTCAATAAAAAAATTATCAATCAAATAAGTAACAGTAAGATTCCCTAAATCTTTAAGAATTTTAGGTAGCTTATTTTACAAGATGGCAAGTCACTCCTTACTTAATGTTATAGTAGATAACTCCTTCAAGTTCTATTTGTTCAATAGCAGCTCCTTTTAAAACTTAGCATTCTTGGGCATCTTTGAAAGAGCCAGGTAAGTTAATATAGAGTTGTTTAAAATGTTCATGAAACTTGTCAAACGGCTTATCCATATGATCCTTTTTTAATTTTGCTAGGTATAGAATGGCAAGTTTGAACTCCATCATAAGCTAGGGTTACTCACTATCTTTCTATTTCTTTTTGGTAGCTTTCTCCTCCTCATCTTGCTTCTCTTCCACTCTCAATTTCTTGCCACTTGTAAAAGAAACTACCTTTATGTGCTCCTTGGATTTATTTTAGTATTACTAGAAAACCTTATTTATGATCTCTGAAAAACTGACTTGGCAAGTGACCGATTTCGTTCTTTAGGTTATAAATAGAAGCCTCTTGATTTCTAGATAAATTTTCTCTAACTTAAAAGTGAGATTCATATATTTGAAAGAATTTTCCTAAGATCTTCCAAGAAAAACTTCTTTTTTTGACTTGGATAGTGTTACAAAATCCTGCTAGAGCATTTTGCCTTTATTGTCCTTAATGTCCCTACAAAAAAATTCGGTGGTTTCTTAAATATGAATTTTATGTTTTATTGTATGGTTTATTCTATGGTCAAGGTGTATTACCCATAAAATCAACATGGTTAACTAGTTTTGCTATAGCCTTAACAGCTTGAAAATTATATCCTACATACCCTCCCCATATAACTCACACTCCATCACCTAAGTTGATTGTTATATAACTAATAACCTATCAATCTTCTCACTAAAATCTTTAACCTGAACTTCCTAAGTTTTAACTGCATCAACATCATAAACACCTGTCAGCTTACTAAACTTTAATCAAGTGGAATGCCATTGATAGCTACTTATATCCATATACTCAATTAACTCTTGGCCTACGAAAGGTGTCTTACTATTTAAAGTACCTTTAGCAAGTGCATTTTCTGGTGTAAACATCTCCTTATATGTCTTTGAACCTATCCCATGTATCATATAACATTTTTAACTCAATCTGAGCATAAGAAGATATATCATTCCTAAACTTTGTAGTTTTTGTTAGTGGAAGTACTTCATTAAAAAAATTTCACCCATATAGTCCCATATAGTGATAAATCCCCTAGGAAAAGAATTTAACCATTGGTTAACCTAGTTCCAAAACAACAAGGGAAACATCCTTAATGTAATTACATCATTAGTGGCTCTGTTAATCTTAAATGTATCACAAATCTCAAGAAAATGTTTTATGTAGGCATTTAGGTCCTCATATTGTAACCCATCAAACTAAACAAACTACTACACCAATTTAATGATATTTGCTTAATCATAAAATTTTTAAATGTAATAGCTAGCCTAATTATACTAGGTTCAGTTCCTACTAACGATGGTCTCATATATTAAGACATGGTCTCTAAAGTTTTGCCATAATTTATTATTGCTTAACTTCAAATTCTTGCTCTAGTTCTTACCTCTTTCTAATTCTTGTTCTAACATTTCGAAGACTTGTTCACTTAATTTCTGGGTCTTCTTCAACAAACTCAAATGTATTACTTTGAGTGATAAAAATCAAGCTCTTGAATTAGTAATAGAATAAAGAGAATTTCACAATTAAAACATATAAAAAAGAGGAAAATAAGTACAAAAGAAAAATAATGGGTAGATTAATAAAAATTAAGTGTTCCTAGTATCATAGTCCTTATTAACGGTGTTAAAAAAACATGGTAGTTAAATTTTATATTCAATCTCCTACCATATGATTTTTACAAAAACATGGTAGTTAAATTTTATATTCAATCTCCTACCATATGATTTTTTATAGGCAATTGTACCTATCACTTTTATCGTATATGTTATCGAGTACCAAGTGTCGATCTAAGACAGACTACAAGTACTAATATTAACCTTCTTCCTATTATCTAACTGATAAATTAAAGTTATGATGATTGATCAAATTCTAAATTAGAATAATAAAATAAAATAAATAACACAATTGAATAACTAGAATAAAGACTAAATTAAGAAACAATCAACAAAGGCAGTAATACCTAGATTATAAATCCCCTATGACTTTTTATATAAATAAGACTTCAATCATCAAGTTTAACCTTAATTTTATTGAACCATGAAATTTTCTCAATTTTGCTAATATTTTTCTCAAGATTATTAGAAAATAACCGTACGTAGATTCATCAAAAAAAATTATAATTAAAAGCCCTATGATTATATTAACTATTTTATTAATTCCTCTATTAGATTTGACCATAATTTAGAAGATTTATATGGACCTATCTTTAGGATTACATGTAAATATTTCAAAATATGCTAGATCAATTCACCCAATGGATTTCTCAATCTTAAATGCATTAAATAAAATATGAATTAACATATATGTAATATTAATTCAAGAAAAATGAAGACAAATAATTAAATCTCAATAAAACTAAACATTAAATTAAGATGAAACCACTACACTATCCATCCCAAAGCTCACCTTATCTAGGTACCGTAATGATTTATTTCCTTATTATAAAAAACATAACATCAAAACTAAAGGAAAAATAGAAAACCAAAAGAAACATGATGAAATCCCTCTTAATCTTTAAGAAATTCACTTTAGATTGATGGAAATCCACTCCAAATATGCCTCTTTGATTGTCCTTCAATCTTTCTATCATTTTAGATAATCCAATTATGTTTCTCAAGCTTCCTTATTATTTTTCCCCTCAAATTTACCTTTTATAGGTCAAAAATAGGCTTTTGGTTGATACTTTGGCAAGTTCATTACTGAATACTAGGTTGTGTACTTTAAGAGAATATGAAATCCCATTTCGAAGTCATTGGATCCTTTTTCTCATTCATGAAGCTTAGAATAAACATAAGCATGAACATGAGCTTATTAATTAAAAAATATGAGTGTGTACATCTTGAACATGATCATGTACCATAAGAATCAATTGATATGCCTCAAATTGTTCAAACACAACTATATACTTATCATATAGCTTCATAACTTGTTCAAAATAGCTCTAATTTTTTTTAACTTGTTTGAATTTGTTCCTTTTATTCCAAATAAGTGAATTATAACTTATAAAAAATGTCAACGAATTAAGTACCAAAATAATAAAAATACTCAAATAAACAAGCGAAATACTTTGATTATAAACCTAAAAATGTGAATGATTAAGAATATATAAATTAAATGTACATGCTACTTCCACTAGGTCATATGCGTTTATGTATGGTTCTCAATTTGGGCCTAAATTATAACATTGCCAAGGTAAGAATAGACATAATTTCTATGAATTGACACAAGGTATCAAAAAGCTTCATTCACATTCACTTAGGATGCAACATTAATTTAGAAGCAAGCAATAACTTCTACTTATAGTA
>JAOQMP010097071.1:0-15586 GCA_027563575.1 Erythroxylum pedicellare
GTTTTTATTATCCTTATACCATATCATGTATAGATTGGCATGATGATTTGGATTTGTTGCTTCTACTGGAAAAATGACTTCGTAAAAGTTTTGAAATCTACCCTTTCTCCAAATATAGCATGCTTTCCTTTTCCGATCCAACGCTCCTTACATTTTGCCTACACCAAATCCATCCAAGATTCCATTATGTAACAATTAAATAAGAACAAACTAGATGAACAATTTGTAAAATTTATAGAAAAGTTGACGACTTTGCAAATTAATTTATCTGTTGTGGAGGAATTAGAACATATACCCAAGTATACTAAGTTGTTGAAACACATTTTATCAAAAAAGTGGACTTAGGAAGATAACTCAATGGTAGCATTAGTAGGAAGTTGTAGCTCCATTATCACCAGTCATATACCTTCAAAGCTAAAGGATATAAGGAGTTTCACAATACCTTATGTGGTTTTTGAATTTAAGTTCGCGAAGTGTTTATGCAATTTAGACGCAAGCATAAATCTTTTGTCTTTATTGATATTTACAAAATTAGGGCTAGGCTAGATGAAACCAACATCAATGTTTATTTAGTTAGTGGATCAATTAATTAAGAAACCATTTTGGGTGGTAGGAGATGTTTTAATATAGTTGGACAAGTTTGTTATCCTTGTGAACTTCGTAGTCCTAGATTTTGAAGAGGAAAGGAACTATCCACTAATTCTTGGATAGACTTTCATGAGAATTGAAAGAGCATTAATAGACATTCATGAAGGCAAACTAACACTTTGAATTAGTGAGGATCAAGTGGAGTTCAACATGAACAAACTTTTTGAAAAATATAAAAGAAAGTATCTCTTGCATGAATATTGATATTATGGATGAATGTATTAAAGAGTAAGAGGAGAGCTACTTTGAAGAAGTTAAATATGAGGAAGCTAGGAACGTGAAAGAAGCTATGTCTGAAGAAGAAGCTAAGAAAGAAGAGTTGGGTGCTCAAATATAGCAATATATATTAGTAAGAACCGAAGCACCTATATCACCCTTCACTAGAAAACCACCAACTTTAAAGTTTAAGCCTTTACCTACAAGCCTTAGATATACCTTTCTAGGTGAGGGCTAAACTCTATCTATCATTATTTCCAATCAGGTGCATGCATAACAAGAGAGTAGGGTCGTAAAGATCATAACAAAGTGGATGAAGGTCATGAGATGATAAACATTTGACATACGAGGTATAAGTCCAAATGATATCATGTATAGGATAAACCTCGAAAAGGAAGTAGAGTAATGAGGTAACATCAATGAAGTTTAAACCCTCATATGAAGGGAGTGGTCAAAAAGGAAGTAGTTAAGCTTTTAGACATGGGTATCATACACTTAATACCAAATAGCAAATGGGTCAGCTTGGTACAATGTGTACCAAAGAATGGTGGAATGAACTTAATGGAGAGTGAAAGTGAAGAGTTAATTTCCACAAAAATAGTCGCAAGATGGAGAGTCTATATTGATTATCGTAAACTCAACAATGTGACTAAAAAGGATCACTTTCCTCTCTGATTCATTAATCAAATGATTGAAAGGTGGTTGGTCATTCATTCTACTACTTCTTAGACAGTTACCCAAGATATAATCAAATTTTTATCTATTTAGAGGACAAAGAAAAGACCACAATTACAAGTGCTTATGGAACATTTGCATATAGATAGATGCCTTTCAGGTTATGCAACACCCCAACTACATTTTAATGGTGCATGATGTCTGTCTTTGCAAATATGATAGAGGACATTATGGAAGTCCTTATTGATGATTTTTTAGTTTTTGGAGACTCTTTTGAGCAATGCGTAACAAATTTAGATAGAGTAATCCAAAGATTTAAAGAATCACGTCTAGTTTTGAACTAAGAGAATGTCACTTCATGGTGTACGAGGGCTTAGTTTTTGTATATAAAATATCTTGTCAAGAATTGATGTGGGTAGAGTAAAGACGGAGGTCACAGAGACGCTTCCACCATTTATTAATTTCAGAGGCACACGATCATTTCTGAGTCATGCAGGATTTTTCCATCTCTTTACTAAGAAATTATCACAAATTGTTAAACCTTTAAAAAACCTATTAGTAAAGGAAGTGCCTTTTAATTTCGATGATAATTTTTTATCTATGTTTAATCGACTAAAGGGGGCACTAATATTAACACTAATTTAATGTCATCAGACTGGTCATTTCCATTCAAAGTCATATGTTATACTAGCAACCAAGCTGTGGGTTACATGTTAGGCCGAAGGAAGGATAAAAAAATGCATACGGTATATTACACAAGCAAGACATTAAATGGGGACCAACTAAATTAAACAATTATTAAGAAGAAGTTGCTAGTGGTGGTCTATGTATGTGATAAGTTTTGTTCATATCTTTTAAGCCCTAGGTGATCATTTTTACTGACCATGTTACATTTAGGTATTTTTCTTTAAGAAGGATGCAAAATTGAGGCTTATTCGATGGGTTCTCTTATTACAAGAATTTGACATTGAGATCAAATATAAGAAAGGGAGTATAAAATGTGGTAGTTGACCACTCATCATGTCTGAAAGGATGAGAAATTGACTAGAGCGATGATATTTATGAGCAATTCCCCGATGAAACCCTAATGTTGTTTGACCACTTTGTTGCATCATGGTATGTGGATATAGTAAACCTGTCCACAAACAGTAAACTTCCTTTAGATTTATCGTATATAGAAAATTTGATTATTGTCTAAGTGTACAATTATCAATGGGATGACCTAATCTTATATCAAATGCATGCAGTTAATAAGGAAATGTGTTTTAGAGGAGGAGATGTTAGATATATTGACGTAATGTCAAAAAGCTATAATAAATGTTGGGTAATATAGAGAAAATAAGACAGCGGTGTGAGTTCTAAAATGTGGATTTTATTGCCGAATCTGTTTAAGGATGTTCAGGAGTTCGTGGTATAAAGTGACAGATACCAAAGAGTGGGTAACACCTAAAAAAGAGATGAGATGACTTTATCTAACATTTTAGTAGTCAGAGTTTTTGATATTTAGGGACTTGACTTCATGGGCCTTTTCCCATCCTCCATAGAAAACATATATATTTTATTAAGAGTAGACTATGTGTCACGATGGGCTGAAGCCATGGTAACTTTAAAGTAGTGCAGAAATTTATTAATAGATTGTTCAATCAATTTAGAATTCCATGAGTGATAATCAAATATGGAGGAGCACATTTTTGCAATAAACATTTTGCTACTCTTATAAAAAGATATGGAGTTCATTATGGTGCCATTCTATACCCCCTGCAAATAAGTGGACCAGTGGAAGTCATAAACTGTGAGCTAAAACAAATATTGAAGAAGATAGTGAATAGTTTAAAGGACTAGACATTATGAGCTTATTGAACTACCTTCAAAACTTCGATCAGTTATGTATGGTAAAACTTTTCATTTGCCTGTGGAACTAGAGCATAGAGCATACTAGGTAAAAAAAGCTTTAAACTTTGATTGGAAGCAAGTAAGTGAGCGAAGGCTCCTAAAATTGAATGAACTCAATAAGCTTTATTTAAATGCGTATAAGAATGTCAAATTATACAAGGAAAATGTGAAGAAGTGGCATGATTCTTATATTAAGAAAAAAGAGTTCAAAGTATAAGATACGCTTTTATTATATAATTTGAGATTAAAGTTGTTTCCAAGAAAGCTCAAATCAAGGTAGAGTGGGCCTTTCAAAGTAACCCATGCATTTGCACATGGAGCTTTAGAATTAGAAAATAAAAAAAGGAAACCTTTGAAGTGAACACACATCGATGAAAACTGTATCTCAGAGGAGTATTTTCACAAAGGGAAGTAATTTCTTTCCTTTCCTTTCTAATGATTAAAAATATTTCAGATGATGAATTGTCAAGCTAACGACCATAATTTAGTAAATTTTGAATGTCAGGTTTATATTGAATTCTACTATTAAGGTTTTATTTTAAATGTTTTTAGAGTGTTTTGGATGGCTAAATTTCTTTTTTTGAAATTATTACAAGTTAAGGAAGCAATCTTGGAGTTTAAATTAAGAAAAACATCGAAAAGGGACAAAGGTGACAAATTTTAGCATGTCACGATCGTGAAATGGGAGTCACCATCGTGCATGTTTGAATTTTGATTCTATCACGATCGTGACTACAGTCAGACCATCCCACATATCAATTATCCTTCCTAAACCCCATTTTACCCCTCCTTCTTCAACTTTAATACTATCTCTTCATCTTTTCTCATCTTTCACACACACTTTATCTCTCTAAAATCTTAGCCACCACTACAATTCTCTCCACTTTTCTTAGGGTTCTCACTTGTTCTTTCAACTATAATTTCATTCTTGCTACACATATTTCATAATTTCCATACAAACCTCACATTTTTGGAGTGGTTTTTACAAGATCTCATGGTTCTTTTCACTATTCACATTTGTTGGGGTTTTTTGGTGTATTTTGTTTTGTTCTTAGTTTATTTTGTAGGTATACATTTATTTATGGCTTCAAGAATCAAACAAAGTTATAAACTCTCAAAATCAAAGGGAAAAGCATAAGTGGTGGGGAGAGGGACACAGATAAGGCTTTAAACTTCAGCACTCCTTTTCCAATTTATTCGGAGGAAAAAGGTATTTGATTTGAAACTCTTCGCTCTAGGATTGTTAATACCCCTAGATACTTTGATTTTGACATTTAAACAATCTAGGGTTGAAAGACAAGGATGAAACTTTGATTTATAAAATTCAATTGAACAAATTTTTAATTTTGATTATATTGTATATAAGGAATTAAACCTTAAATTTTATAATACTTGACAATTAGTGCTGTGAGATTTGACTGAATTTTGGTTTAGATTGAGGGATCAACCATATCATTTGAATTGTGATGTTTTGGATGACATTGGTGAATTTCCTTAATTGAATACAATTGAAAATATGATGATTTTTATGTTAAGAGGTATTGGAAAATTTTAACAAGGTTGGATAAATTTGATGTTCTAAATGCTCATAAAAATGTCACTCTTATTCCTGAGCATTTGTAATTGAACAATTTCACATGTTAGATTGTTTTTGATAAATCCAAAAATAAAAAATGTTTGTTAAATAATTAGTCATTTTGTGCTGCATAGATAATAATGTAAAAGTTTACACAATCACTCATATTTTTCAATTTATAGTTACTACTCTTAAAAAGAAAAGTAATCATCTTAGCATGGGATATATTGTTACCATGCTTATTATTTACTATGGTGTTGATGTTGAAAGACTAACCATTGTTTTTCCTAATTTTTTAAAATCACAATCACTTAAGACGAGCTGAGATCTAGGCGGTCCATCATATGGAACTTCTAGATATTAGTTCAAAAACTCATGTCACAGGACAGGACAAGCTAGTTCTAGCTCTGCACCAGCACAACAACAACCTAAGGTCTTAATAAGTGAAGACACAGAAGATGGTGAAGAGGAAGTCTAGGAGAAGGTACTCAATTTGGTCTCTAATAATAACAAACTTTTTAAGGAGATGGCGCAAGAATAACAACGGCAACGAAGTGATATCAAGAAATTTTATGATGACTTTGCTACTAAAGTTGTTCAAATTCCTTCACCAATACCATCACCACCTTAATCTCCATAAATGACTTTGAGTTCTTAACCTTTTTCTTTTTATTATTTCTTGTCATTTTTATTTTCATATATCTGTTGTTTGTTTTCTTATATTGAGGACAATGTGTTGTCCAAGTGTAGGAAGGTTATTTTTTGTCATTTTTATTTTCATATATCTGTTGTTTGTTTTCTCATATTAAGGACAATATGTTGTACAAGTGTAGGGAAGTTTGTGCATTAGAATGTCATATGTGTGTGAATTTTGCATATCATACAATGTTATTTTTCGATTAGCTTGATATTGTGTGAACATATGTTACATATGTGTGAATTGTGTTAATGTTTCAATAGAAAATTTTGATGGAATTAATTTAGTTTTGAACATGGTCTTTTAATTTGTAATGGCATATTTTATGAATTTTATGTTTTAAATATTTTTGGATGAATATGCATGTTAATTAGAATATGACACCTATTTTGGTCACTTTAGGAAATTTGTTGTATACATTTATATTTATAAGTCAATTGAATGAGTTAGCATCATTAGTAACCTTTCATAAGGATGATTGACTAAAAATAAATGAGGTAGGCTAAGAATGTAATAAAAAAAGTTTTGTTAAATAAATTACCATTATGCTGGCCTTTTTTGAAAAAAATTGGGTTACGAGTAAAGCTTGTAGCTAGTTAAGGATGTGATGTATCTACGTAATCGAGGGTGTTCAAGCTAGAATGATATCCAACCAAGTTAAATAATAAAAACGTGTCATAGTTGAGTAATTAGGGGGACATTTGACAAGGTGTTTGCTTTTGCATCAAAAGACTAGGTTAATGTTAAAGGACATTAAAAAATGGTGTTTCTATAAATAAAACCTATTGATCTTTGAAAGTAGCAAAAGATTTCATTAAAATATATTTAGTGATAATTGCATGTTTGATAGATTACTAATTACAAATGTATGTGTATAAGTGCCTTAGGTTTATGAATAAGGTGTTAACATTTTGATTAATATGTATATTCAATTCAAAGTGCTTAAACATAAAAGGAATAGGTTATTATGTTGGCACAATTTAAATGATTGATGTTTACGGTTAAATTGATTCCATAAGATTTGATGTCATTACCTCATTATTGTCAATTACATGAATGTACTCTTATATGCTTATGTTTGGTTTGTTCAAGTTGTGTTTTTGTTTTTGCTTAAGGACAAGAAAAAGTTTAAGTGTGGGGATATTGATAGGTATAGTTTATACTATGTTTTAATAGGTCTTTTAGTGTGTTTTTAGGTGATTATTAGATTATTACCATATTTATATGTTTATAACTATGTTAATGTTAGTTTTTGTTTATATTTTATGTGATTATATAGTTTAGAACACAATTTCAATCTTAATTTAATGTTTCTTGAGGTGTTTGATGTGTTTGTTGGTGTTGGAAATCAGATAATTGAAGAACAAGGACGATGGACGTGCATGGGGCTGCATAAGCAGGGTCACAATTACGACAAAGAGAAATTTCCTAGAGTCGTGATCATGACAGATAGAAATTTTCTAATGTCATAATCATGATTCCCATGTCAATCGTGACAGACACTTCCTAGGCATGAGTTTTTTCATCTATTTTAGGATTTGATGACAATTTTAGAACAATTAAAGTGGGAAAACAATAGTTACACTCTCAAGACCTTAATATACTATTTAACAATGTAAAACTCACCCAAGAGGAAATAGCCAACACGCCAAAGTGATCAAACGTTGAAGATCAAGAACATTTAGGAATTCTAGTTTTCTAGATCAAGACCTAAACAGAGTTTTTCCTCTTTTCCTTTAGTTATGTCATCAATATTGATGTGTCTGAATTCTAAGATGTTTAACATTTTCATGAGTTTCTAAATTTCAGATTATGATTTATTTTGAATTCATTTTGTGACTTTGATTAATACTGATTAAATACATATTATAATGTTTTTGATAATTATGCATGCATATACTTAAGAACAAATCAAGAGAGTGAGTAAAAAGTAATTTATGTAGCGCATTCTACCGTAATTCAAAATAACTAGAACTACAACTATAACAGTGGTAAGTCTAGCTCGATCTCATAGAGAGTGTGTGTAAAGCTTTTGAAATAAAAATAATTGGTGTTTAGTTTTTCTTTGTATTGGATTGGTTTAATAACAAAATAAAATAAAACTAAACTAATGAAAAAAATGAAAGAAAACGTGCAAAAATGATGAAAGTGATGAATTCGTTAGAGACTCTGTTCTTTGGTTCAATCTCAACCTACACCCAATTAGACATATTTCAATGAATTTTTGTCTTCACATCTCTCTTTAAACTATTGGTCATAGATTAAAAACAAGTTCTGTTAGCCCCAGTTTTTTTCTTAAGTGACAGTTAATTAAGAAGAGCTCATTATTTAACCCTACCTATTAAATAACCTAGAACAAGCTCTCTATTTTTAATTGAACAATCGCCTTTTGAGTGAGAAAAATATACCAAATATAAGTAATAATCATATAAACTCGGATTATTTAACCTAAGTTCTTTTATTCCTAATCATATAATACCTTTAGTTGCTACAAATGAATTCAAACACAATTATTATGTATTGTATTTAAAGTTCTACCAATGGATTCTCATAAAAAATAATCCAATATAGCATCAAAATCATTCCTACATAATACCCAATCCATAAATGCAGGATAACATAAATAATCTGAAAAGAGAGTAACAATAACAAACACAATGAAAAATATGCTTGATCGGGTTCTTCAGTATCCATGTAACTTCTAAACCTGTGTCAAAAAGTTGTCCCTCCACGAGTCTCTAAAGGGTGAGAGGTTTTTCCCTCTTCGTTTCCCGAAACCTTAAAATCAAGACCTTCCTCTTTCTCTAAATGAAACATATCTTCTACCGTCACATTCTATTGTTTTATACTAAAAAGTAAGGTTAAAATGGGATAAGTGGCCATTTCTCACAGGCGTGAGAGATGTTTCGCACCCATGACACTTCTATATATGGTTGTCAACTATGTTTTATACTCTTCATGCTCTTCATTTTATGTATTTTCTTGTCTTCTCTTTCTCTAACCCATCTCATTATTGCTCTATGAAGACAAGTGAGTGTGAATCTTTGAAAAATGGCTCAAATATAGTACTTTCGACTCACTTTAGTTCCTTTATTTCCAAATTGTACCTAAAACCAAATATAAACTAAAGTGAATGTCTTGAGCATTTCATAACATTAATCACTAAGTATTTTGGAACAAATGTATAATTAATTAAGCTCATATCAGTAATCATATTAGATTATGAAATGAGAGTTAGAAGTTTAATAGTCTCATAATTACCAAATCAACAATCAATCAAAGAGAAATCTTGTGTGAGAAATTAATTATCCAATAGATAACTTCATATCTAATTGAAAACATTAGAGAAAGTTTTATTAATCAAGAGGATGTAAATATGAAATTTTCATATTCAATTAGTGTTAATTTATTAGGTCTTGAGAGATAGAAATGAATATCTTAGGAAATCTAGGATCAACTCATAATTGGATCAGTAATAGTTAAGGGGAAAAAATAAGTTCTAAGTGTTCATCCTTGATCAAACCCTAAATTAATCAGCAACTCATTTTGCAAAAGGAAAAGAATTTTTGTACTACTTCTGTAAACAATTTGCTTGTGATCTTCCAAGTGTTTTGAAAGAACCAAGTAGCGAATCCATCTGGCCCAGACATTTTAGAAGGGTGCAAGATGAATAACACTTCTTTGATTTCCTAATTTGTGAATGGTGATCTTAGTATCTCCTTAATGTCTTACTTTAATGAAAAATCAAATAATGTTTTTATGCTGTCAACATGAGACAGATCCTCAGCTATTCCCATTAACTACAAAAAATAATCTCTAGTGAGTTTTAATAAGGAAGGTTAATAAGTGAATAAGATAAAATTGTAGTTTTAAGTTATACAATCTTGTTCAAGTTTCTTCTTGTTATAAGAGAGGCATGAAAAAGTTTATTATTTAAATCCCATCCTTTAAAAAATCCATTCAAGCTTTCTATTTTAGAAAAACAAATTTTCACAAGATGTTCTCTAAGTCTCTGAGTCTCTATGATCATGTAATTCGAGCTTTAAAATTTATAAGCCCTTAAATACCACAAGCGCATAGGTCGTGACTATAATATAAGAGTTGTGAATCCTATGAGGAGAGGGACTAATCTAATTTTATGTTATCTAAGGCTAAAAAGATATGAAACTAAAAATAAACAATGTAACTGGAAGTAAATATGAGAATTGAATTCAACCAATTAAATCAGAAGTTAAGCATGAAGGGATTAACAATTAAGCAACAAGCACGCACAATGGAAATCAACCAAAGAATTTACCAAGTTATGAGAAAGGGGATTTTGCCTATCAGTAATGTTAACCTAGCTAATTATATGTTATTGGGGTGTCAGTTCTTGACAATCCTAGGGTTGATTACTTTCTCTCGAGTTATAATCATTAAATCCTAATTTATAAACCCTAATTGGATTATGAAATTTGTAATCTCTCAATTCATAAATTATCCAAACCCTACTTAGATTTGAAACACTTTAATAAACTATCGAAACATCTCACAAGATCTCTCTCCGCACAATTACCAATATGATTTGTCACGGTTTTTATTAAATCGCCTAACTCTCATTAAACCAATTTAATCGTTTTTCATTTAGTTCACCCTCTCACTTTATTACCAAATTATGCAAGAATGCAATCAAATCAAGACATTCATTCATCAAACTCAATCGACTAAATTATCATTAAATTAAAATAAAATCCCGAAGAAAGTTAGAACATCATCAACATTCTATCATCTATCATCATACAATCCATCCCAACTTTATATATGAATAAAATTGAAACAAAAAGGAAATAGAAACTTAAAATGGACGATATGGGAAGGCAGTAGCATAAAAAACCTCTTAATCTAGGAATCACGTCCAGACCGCTTCTTCTTCCTCCTCTTTTTCTCTCTTAGTGTTTCCAATAGTGGTTGCACGAAAAAGCTCTACAATTTTTCTTCACTTCTTGTTCTTTAAATAGTCTTTCATGTTTTGGATAACCTTAGGGTTTTTCTAAAGTTTGAAAGGTCCAAAGGTCCCTCGAAACATGAAGTTCGTAAGTTTCTGTGTGTCTACCCAATGTAGGCCACGATCGTGGCTCACATTTGAGCCATCTGTCATGATCGTGGCATGCAGGCCATAATTGTGGGCCATTCCTGGAGCTTCTGTCACGATCATAGCCTGATAGTCCACGATTATGGGATATTGTTTCGGCTCAAATGTCTTGCAAAACTCTTCCATTCTTTGATATTGACTCTAAAATACTAGCAAACACATCAAAGTACCTCATAAATATAATATTTAAGCTCAAAAGCTTGTACTAACTCTTAACACACTAAAAACACAAATAATTAGTAAACTATCACAATTCTAACCAAAACATATACTAAATGATTGAATTAACGGCTAAACACATATCAAACTATGACTTAAAACACAATGTAATTTACACTTATCACTCTACTATCTTTAATTGGTTATTGTAGGGAAAGTTCTGACACTTAATCTGAGCTTTTCTTAGATTTAATTTGGTCTCTATGATCTGCCTAGTATGAGAGTTAAAGAAGGATTTGAGAGCTTGTTTAACCATCCTTAGTTTTTGCATTAGGTAGTAGGATTTATAACCATTAACGTATAAATCCAACAGACATACACTAGTTTCAAGAAGTCTTTTTGTTGAGTGAACCCACTATAAAACTTTATGGCTTGGATGTTTTAAATGAGAATATATGAGTGATTCGAGAATGAACTTTCCCCAAAATAAGCAAAAAAATGAGAGAAGTTATCTAACCAACCTTAGTTGACCAAACCTTTATCAAGTTTTTTCTTTATTAGCATATGCCCTTATTACTTGTTAGACCAAATAAAGAGCCTTCGAGTGAATCTTAGGTCTGTAATTATTGTTACTGTTAGTTTTCTTGACCTCAAGCAGAATTTACTAGGAAGAGTAATAATAAGATGCACCTAACTCTAATGTGGCTATAAGTACATAAAGGTCTTGTTTGCCCTCTAGTGATACTCTTATGTCAATTAGGCCAGACCTTGAAGTTCTTGAAGAAGTGTCAAATCTTGGGAAAACTCCATCATAAGGTTCTTTTGAGACAAGACTTGCATTTCTAGTAATTCTAAAATGGGCATTGTCGGCATGGAGAAACAAAGGCTTTATGGAAGCTTTAATAGCAGAAGAAAAATACATCATATTCACATTTTCATCCAAAGCTCAAGCATTCAAGGTCATAGAAGAAGGTCCATTTCATATCTCTAACTCTCTATTTTTCCTACAACCTTGGCAACCTAGGTTTTACATTGATTCTATCAAGCACAAGCCTATACCAATGTGGGTACACCCCCTACAATGTTCGTCTTAAATATTGGACAACAAAAGTGTTGAGTTTGATTGCATGCATTTTAGGCAAACCGCTATATTTGGATGATAAGGCAGCTAAAAGGAAGAGATTGGGGTATGCACTAATCTGCATTAACATGGATATCTTTGATATCTAAACTTAAGTACGCACTGCAAGAGCATTTTTCAAAGCGGAGGTTCTTTTATATTTCATTAGATCAATGCTCTTGTTGAATCGGCAGAAAGATGTGTCTGGAAGTTTGATGTTTATGTGTTATTGCAGGAGAGTGTAGTTCTTCGAGCACACCGGTCTGACCAATCTTATGAGTTCTAATCTTTTGGGGATTTTTGCAAGAAGCCTTCCAAGCATGAACACATAGGAGAGTTGTTGATTTTGTAGGTAGAATTCCCAGCACACAACCCATAAAAGTCACATTGATCAGCCTATGTTGTAGCAAACACCACCAAATCATTTGTTCTCTCACTCCATATGAAGCGCTGAAGAAGAGCTGAAGGATTTAGTGTATACATATGGTCATCTGTGCTAATTAAGTTAAAAAAGATTTCAATTTTGTTCATCATGAATTCAAATGTAAATGTTGATGTAGACCTCAGCCGAGGAACTCCTATAAGACGTAGGCTATCCCATAAGCCTACTCTGAAAATTACTTTAGCTCTATTACTTATAAATACTTGACCTCTACCAGGATCTCCAGTGCTCTTCCCAGATTGCAGAAACCAATCAATACTAGTAACTAAGTTTTTTCGAATTTTAAGTCCAGCAAGATAGTGTCACAAGGATAATCAAAACTCTACCACAGAGTTTTCTGCTTTACTGTCATTTCTTTCCCTTGTACATGAATTCAACAACCGTGCAACAGGATCCTGTGCAGTGATGTATTGGACTGCCAAACAATACCGTTCGCGCTATTGACGAAGATTAAAATTCCTTGACTAGTGGAATTCAGAGCTCCAAGAGAACCTGAAACTGGAACATCTCTGTTAGCTACCCATACAATTGTCTGAGGAGATTTCTTGTGCTTAATCCTAAGTACATGTTTTTAGAATCTGCAGGACTGAAAACTCAACTCATAGCTTCCATCAGCTGAAACTATAGTCTGTCCATCCCCCAGAGATCTCCCCGGATATAGTGTCTGAAGTATCAAAGCCTCTCAGGTAGGAAAGCAAAAATGGCAAGCACTAGAAATGCTATTAAGGTCCCCATTCGAATACAACTCTCTTGGAGTTCATTTTCAATATTCTATAAATATGTAAGCGCAGACTTCGGTTCTTATAAAAGTAAAAAAGCTACCGGTATTTGTGGAAACTGCACTTACTGTCAATGGCTGGTGACCTTGAGAAAGGGTGATAGTTCCTGGAAGTTGACATTGTAAAACAATGATCCTTGTTTTTCTTTCTTATCAGCCACAGATAGATCACCTGCACCGAAACTCGACAGCAACCCACGCACAGCCCACTAGCAGACACAAGTTATGCGTAGAGGTAACACCAGCAGACAGGCTACATCATTGCAAAACCCCATAATACGTATGCGGCGTCACAGTACAAGCACGCAGCGTTATTAACAAGAAGCACGTGGCATCACCAATACCAACACGTAATGTAGCGTCACAGCACAAGCAAAATACCAACAAGGCGCAGCAATCTTCAAACCGGCAGAGTAGGCTAACGGAGTGTTGAACCAGGCCCAAGAAAACAGATACTGTTCCACCTAAGACTTCCGTGTAGCAACTCTAGCCCACGAGAGTCCCGCGTTTACCATCATTGCACTGCATCAACACATGTCTCAGCCACCCTTAGTCTTTGAAATCTATACTCAAAAAATCAAATGGTTTCTTAAGGATCTACGAATAGCCTACCAATACAACCAACTATCATCCAACAAGATCAGTCTGCATACCCATCAAGTATTATACTTGAAGAGATCAATTACTCATTATGGTCTCAACTTATGGAGATACGAGTAGTAGCATGCAATAAGGCTAGATATCTTTCTAGGGCAATTAAAAAAACATGCACTTGACGACCAAAATTTTGAGACATAGATTATTGAAAATTTAAGAGTGAAAAGTTAGCTTATTGATTCAATGAGTTCATCACTAATGCAACAATTTATTCGACTTCCTACTACTAAAGTAATCTGGGAGGCTGTGTCAAGAACTTTCTAAGATGGATATGATGAAACCCGCCTCTTAAATTTTGATCAAAAATCTTTTGTAACTAGACAATTTTTCGGAAATTGACGTAGGTCATTTTCTTAAGAAGAGAATGTTAAAGGGGTAGTCCAATTACATTCAATAATGGCTAGTCCTTGAGTTCATATTTTCCTCAGTGGACTTGATTCTAAATTTGATCAGGTTTGGAGAGAGATCTTACTCAAAGACCCAAAACTTGACTTGGGGAGCATCTATGCATATATAAGGATAGAAGATCAACAAAGACAGACAATGGGAGGATATCGCTCAATTTCTGAAAAATCAATGTTGTTTGCTAATCAAAACTAACAAGGATCATCATTTGGCTTAGGAAAGAATTGTAAAAATCAACCCACTAGAAAGTTTGACAATTTTGTATGTGATTATTATAGTGAATTAGGTTACTTAAAGCAACACCGTAAGGAAATTAGTGGCTATCCTCACTAGTGGGATTTTTCAAAAAAATCACAAGGAACGTCAGTTGGGCTATAATAGTAACTATAAATGAAGTGGAATCTAAAGTAGAGGAAATGTTACTAGCCATGGCAAATACTACCTATTCAGGCATTGTGGGTAAGGAAAATGCTTTCACTAAAACTTTTGGGAAAATACCTAGATTTTCAATACAAGTGCATTTGATCATATGATCAGAGATTCCAGACAATTAAAGTCTATCACTCCATCCTCTCAATCCATTGTTTCCATAGCTAATGATAGTATGTTCTCTATTATTAGGCAATGATCTGTTACCCTATTTAATTCTCTTATACTAAATTCGGTCTTAGTCATGCCATCCCTTGAGTATAATCTCCTGTATGCTAGACAAATTAATTCAACTCAAGAATGTAACTTTTTGGCCTTCATTTTTTTAAGGATATTTTGAACTAGAAGACTTTTGGTTATGGTTTTACATGAGGCAAACTAAACTACTTAAACTTAACAAAAAATGAAGGACAAACATTCAGTCATGCATATTAGGTTAACAGTTAAGAAAAAGCTTGAGCAAATGTATAGTTATGGCATCAATGGTGTAATATCTTGTTTTTTGGTATATGCTTAGGGTTCAAACCTAGATTAAGTGGTACATATACAAGCATTGAAGTAAATCACTTATTAATATAGGAATCACGTAAAGTATACAAAATACACAAGAAGAGGGGTTGAATTGTGTAATCTTTTCAAAATCGTTAATCTTTTGAGATTTCTTGAATATCTTTGCAACTATCAGATGAATATCAAAAACACGTTACTAAGAATTGATAAGTATTGAAATCACAAGTAACTTTATCTACTTATCTAACAA
>JAOQMP010097087.1:0-15585 GCA_027563575.1 Erythroxylum pedicellare
CTTCCTTCTAGAAAAATGTTTATCATTGTCTTAAGTCTCTAAGAAAACCAAAATTATTCAATTTGGTTTAGAAATTTGAAAGTTATACACTAAACATTTTTGGACTATTCTTATGCTGAAACAATATTCTATGCTCAAATTCCATTCAAACATTGACATTCTTAGAGACCGAATTAAAACTCAATTTCATCAGGCAATTTGTATTCCTATGTCTCTAGTTTACTCCAAATCAAAAATCATCTCATCTAGATAACTAGAGAAAAAGTTATGGCTAAAACACTGAAGCATACTCAGTGAACATGTTTCAACTACATTTTCCATCTTATAACTTCCAACATTTCACATATAACCCATATTGTACCTAAACCATCTTTTCTACTTCATTTCAAATTCAAGAATTCTCCTTTCTCCATACATATGACTAATCACCAAAAATTTCTCATTTAATAGTTCTAACTTCTAAGAAAAGTTTGTAGTCCAACATTGACTCAGGATTCAAATTGTAGACCTTTACAATTTTAGAACAGCATTTCGAAATTGATCCCACTAAGTAACTATAAGATAATAAAAGCAACCTTACAAAAAATAAAGAGATGATTAATTTCAAACAAGTAACATAAGTGAAGAAATATATACCTATATTAGGTTTGTCTCTTTGAATAATTGCAATAGACATTAAAAATTGTCGTACACATCTTTGTATGCCTTTATTTATGAGCTAAGTAGATCTTGCATCATTTTATATGAAATAATTATTGTGATAGTTAATAACACTCCTCTATTAACTTCAACTTTCTTTGTAAAACTTGATCTAAAATAGATACTATGATTCAAAAATTTCCCAGTAACAAATAACAGAGTAAAGCTGCCACTTCCATCATTTATTGATGACTGTAAGATAAGGAGCATATGAGGAAAACCTATTTTTCATATTGGTTTTTTCCTTTGCCCTCTTTGTGGCATCATAAAGAACCTATTGTTACCTTCTCATTATTATTAACTAGACAAAGTACTCTCACCGAGGGCTAACAAACATGAATGAAAAATTGATGATGGGACCATAATTTGTGATCTCTAATTATAATTTTAGAAACCTTCATTCTAGTATTAGACTTGATATATTGAAATACAACCCACTTATAACTTGGAAATATTTTTCTTAGTTGAAGGAGAGGCTAAGATTCCCTTTAAACCTCAAATTATGTATGATATTTCCTACCATCTCCCTCTACAACCTTGACCTGACTTAACTTCCCTAACTCATCTTTCCTATTCATCTAGTTACCCCATCTAAACAAGTATCATTAATCACATTCATAACATCTTTATACCACCTTCTAGCTAGATCTATCATGTTTTCTACAGCAACACCTAAAAACTTGCCTGGACTTTTCCCTCCCCAACAAAATCCTTCTAGACAATCAAATTCTAAGAAGGAAGAAAGTTATGAAACTTGCATTACAAAAATAACTCTAGGAAAATAATGTTATCCAATAGTCTATTTCTAAAGGAGACAAAAGAAAATCATAAGCTCTTAACCAAGAAAACATAGTCTCAATTACTTGGAGATCTTACCCTAACCCTTAGCTTGCAATATTACCCTCGAATAGACATAAAAGGAAAAAGGATTATGACCCTCACTCTAAGCATTGCAGAATGGTGCACAGAAATGGAATGCTACCTTTTGTGGTTTCTTTATTAGGAAAATATCAACTTTCCCTACTGTAAATGCTTGGGCCAAATCACAATGGAAGGATATGGAATCCAGGAGGTTTTGGTCATGGAGGATAACATATTCTCATTCAGGTTTGATTCTTAACTTTAAGAACAAAAATTAATATAAGTAAGTCCTTAGCATTACAACATAAGACCTTTATTTCTACAAAAACGAAAACCAAGGTTATAGATGGAAAACCTAAGGCAACAACCATATTTCAATATGGATGAATATTCATAACATTCCTCTTGAATACTAGATTATATAAGGTTTAAGTTATATCTTTAGCTATATTGGGAAACCTATATGTTTAATCAAGACACTACAATAATTTCAAGGATGCAATATGTTAGAGTTTGTGTATCGATAGAGCTAGCAATAGAGCTGCTTGAGATGATACCGAATATGAGGTTAAATGAATGAAATCAAATGTCCTAGGATTAGATGGAGGTTTCCTTCTCGTAGAAACCTATAAATGATACTAAAAAAGTGGAAAATTAGAAGCCCATGGGAAGATCTTCTAAAATTGGAGGCTATAAATAATTTTTTAAGATAAATGAGAGCAAAAAAAATGTTATTGATTATAATGAGTCTAAAAGAGTTAGAAAAATATAAGGGAAGGAGGTAGGATTATTACTAATGTTCTAAATACTAAAAATAATAATGAGGTAGTCCTAGACATGCGATGCGATATATTGCCTTGAACCCTCCACGCAAATGAGGTAGTCCTAGACACGCAACTGATTTAGTGGGATGAGCCGGCTAAACCTGATTTGCGTGGAGGGTGAGCCGGCTAAAGGTTAAGAAGAATATAGTTGCGTGGAGGGTGAGCCGGCTAAACAATCCCACTAAAAAAGAAGCAAATTTAGACTATGTAAATAGTTTGAAACCTTAGATTGTAGGGTTACTATAGAAAAAATTAGTAGAAAATAAATACAACTCTATATAGTTTTGGAAGAAAGGATGGAGCATTCTCATCAATCACAGGGACCACCATTATGGGAGAATTATAATTCTTTTTAACCTTAACAAGATTGAGATATCAAGCCATAATAGCTCTGAAAAAAAATCATCTAGAGCGCAAACTAATTCAAGAAAAAAAACCCATCTAGACCACAAACATTTATGATTCTAACCATGCCTTTTATCAGTTACCACTATGAAACTAATTAAAGATGATGGGAGCTAACGTTAATACTCCCTAGTTAATAATGGGAGACTTTAACACAATACTTTATCATTGAGAGGAGGAGGGAAATGTAAGCCAAAGAAGGCATAATGATGATTTGAGAAAATGCTTAGTGTAAATTGAAATGACAAATTTAAATATAAAAGGGTGTTTCTATGCATGGTCCAGTAGGCAGGAAAGAAACTGACTCATTGCTTGTCCTTAAGCAAATCATAATCTAAATTATCAATCTTATAAACATCTATACCTCCTTAACCTCAACCTATCCATCCATAATCTAAATCATCATATTATATTGATCTAATTAATATAAAATTAGAGTTAAGTTATTATGAAACTAATTTTTTTTCTTTTTGTGAAATGAATTATATATTTCTTATAGCAGGAGCTATTACAGAGGTACAAACAACACCATTTAGTCCTAGTCTAGAAAGTTGGTTCAAAAGCACACTAAATGAGAGCTACATTAATAGCAATCATCAAACGATAATATACAAAATAATGTCAGTAACTTAGCAGCAATTCATACTTTCCATGAATTTTTCATATTAAAACTAACTTCATAAGTTAATAACTACAAAATCAAGTAATGTAAATAACCTTCAGGTTTCAAATTAATAAAAAGGCTTCAAGAAAAATAAGATAAAGGTTAATAATTTGGTTATAATCAATGTAAAAGGCTAAGACTTAAAATTAGTTATTCTAAGGGATAACATATGGTAGGTAATTTTCAAATAAATAGGCTTAAACAGTTGTTGAATCTAAGTGCCTTTATCATTTTAATGCTTCTAATTTAACAATTGTGATCTTAATATATATAATAAAAGCAAATTCTAAAATCATCCATCTATGCATGATAATATATATCAAAGAATAAAGAGTTTAAAATTTTATGTAGTTTCGCTCTTAGGCTAAAAAGCTCACGAAAAAGTATATGGTCTTATGTGCATAAATAGTATGCAATTTTATTCAAGTTAACTTTTTCACTTATTACTAACAATATTACTTATAATGGTAAGTTTATTCTAGCTATCATCTTTTATATACTAATTCAAATCAATAATCAATCATGAAACAAAGTATTTATGGAAAGATTTTAACTAATTTAAGATATCAATTAATAAATTTTAATAACAAAGATTATAATAAGCTTAATAAAATTACAATCCCCCTCCCCATACTTAAAGTTGCACATTGTCCCCAATGTAAACGATCTAAGCATATCAAAATCAAAAGTGAGAAAGCGAAGTTTGGTACTTCTCTAAGTAACAAGGTTTTCAAATTTTGATTTCGATGAATTTGGGACTATCCATCTGATACTAGATACAAAAATATTTACAAAATGTAAATAATAGGGATAAAAAGATAAAGGAAAAGAAAATAACAAATATGAAAATAAATACAAAACATGAAAAGAAAAACAATATAAGTGAAAATAAATCTTAATTCTTAAGTTGCCTCTTAAGTAGCACTTGCTTAACATCTTTAGCTCAACGTACCTTTTATGCTCAAGGTGACTTATATAAGTTAGGTTTTTGCAGCCTTACCATAGGTTCCATGACCTATAAGTAAGGTACATTCTATTGCTTGGTGCCACATTTCTCTTTCAATTTATTGTCTTGAACTTGTGAAGGTTCTTATGGACCATTAATGGTGGTGTCTTGCAAATTATTAGATAGATTACAAGACTCACTAGATTTAATTACATCCATAGGTTTAAAGGCATGATTAATGATATTAGAAAGTGTCCTCTTTATCCCCCACCTTTAATGATAACTTGCCTTTGTCAAAATCTATTATTGACTTAGCAGTCTTTAAAAAAGGCCAATCGAAGACTGGAGACACTTCTAAATCGTCTTATATGTCAAAAATCACAAAATCAACTAGGAATACAAACTTATCAACCTTAACATGAATATCTTCTTTGACTCCCATAGGATATTTTACTGATCTATCAGTTAATTGCACACTAATCCTAATAGGTTTAAGTTTCTCTATTCCTAGTTTCTTAAATAACAAAAATGACATCATATTAATACCAGACCTTAGGTCAGCTAAAGCCTTATCAATTTTCAAAATAGTAATTTCACAAGGGATAGTTAAACTCCCTGGACTAGTAAACTTCTCTAGTAGTTTATTTTTTCAAACTTCTGAGCTCCTTTCACTCAACATAATAGTCTTTAACTTCTCCAACTTTTCCTTGTTTGATAGTAGCTCTTTTAAAACTTATGTATGCTTCAATAGCTGCATAAGTGCTTCAACAAGAGGTAAGTTAGACTAGAGTTTATTAAATGGTTCAAGGAACTTACCAAGCTATGTATCTATTCGATCTTTCTTAACTTTAGCAAGATAGGGGATGACACGTTAATATTCCTTGACATTTTTGCAAGGACATTCATCTTTAGCTATATATTGACTTTTAATAGTCACTTTCTTCTCTTCTCCTTCTTCTGAGAGCTTTTTCTTATACTATAGGGTGATTGTTATTACTTGTTCTTTAGGATTCATTTTAGTATACCAAGTAGACTCCAATGTGGTCTTTCAGATACTAGCTTGGCAATTTTTCCAATTTGAACTTCCAAATTACGTTCAAAGCCTCTATCCATTAATGTCTTACATTATAATCTTGAGCAATCTTCAACATCGTTTCTTCCAAACTAGGTTTCTTAGGTGGAGGTGCTTGCTAAAATCTTGGTATAGGTTGTACCTTGCTTGACCTTGATTTTCCTATAAGAAGTTGGGGTGATTCCTCCATTCTAGATTGTAAGTGTTACTATATATATTATTCTAAGGTCCAGGGGTATTCCCCAGATAGTGCACAAGCTTGAGTTCTGATGTTTGACAAATTTTTCCTACATGCTTTAGCCTTCACACCTCAGACTATATAACTTGGCTTAGTGGATTCATTATCAATTTATCAATCTTCTTACTAAGCATTTCCACCAGTTTTGCCAACTGTGAGGATGCATCCACTTTATACTCTCCCACTAGATTATTGATAGAGACAAACACCATTTGTATTTATTCATATCCATGTCCTTAATAAGGTGTTAGGTCGCTTTTGATGTCTTATTATTGAGCATACCCCCAACTTCTACTTAAATTGACTGCCTTGTATTTTGATTAAGCACATTATAAAAAGTCTATATTTGCATCCAAAGTGGTAGACCATAATGTGGGCATCTTTTTAACATCTTCTTAAACCACTCTTATGTATCATATAATGATTCAAAATCAGCCTAAGAGTAGGAGGAATTGTCATTTCTCAACTTAGCAATCTTGGCTGGTGTAAAGTACTTCAATAAGAATTTTTCTGTCACTTATTCTCATATTGTCAATCATGATCAAGTCATCAAGTTCAACCATTGATTAGCCTTCCCCCTTAAAGAGAATGATAATAATTGCATTATAATTGTATCATGATTAGATCCATTATTTTTAAATGTATTGATCTCTAAAAAATTTGAGATGTGTTTGTTAGGATCTTCATCTTTTAGTCTATCAAATTAGATAGACTGCTGTTGTTGGAACCAACAGTCGGTCTAATAATGTTGGACTCTACTCCAGTCATGTTTGGCTAGCATAGTCAAACATGGTCCTCGGTTGGTCTGTTACGTTGTGCTATTCTTTAGTATCCAATTGACCTCCCAAACCTTCTATTTTAGATATAGTTTGAACTCTCTAAGTTGCGTCCTATAAAGATTTGTGCATCCTATTCCCTTGATTTCTAGATCTTCATCTATTAAGCTTGCAATATCATTTTAGGTTCTAAGCTGACCATGAGTCAAGATCTATAAGGAAAAAGAAAACTAATAAGTTAATAAAATATAATATAAACAAAAATAAAATATAGTAAAATAGAATAAAATGACTAGATTAATAAAATCTAGGTTGTTTTTAATATTACAGTCCTTGGCAACGATGCCAAAAACTATATCGATATTATTTTATATCAATATTTAAAATTATATTGTAAGTACACAACGTAATTGTAGTTGGCACAGGCAACTACGGACCACTATCACAAAGACTATAAGTACTAGTAATTATCTTTTTTTAATATATAACCTATGAATCAGATTTTTAGTTTTTAATTAAAAATTAAAATAAATAAACAAACTAAGAATTTAAATAATTCTTATTGCAAGAGAGGAGAGTGTTTAGAAAATTAGTATTAAATAATAGTGTCTAGGTGATGAATCCCCCTAATGCAAGACGGAGGATTGTATGAAGCTTTCTATTGGATATCTTGATGTAGTCTTTATGTTCTCCTCATCCCTTAATAAGAACTATTGCCTTTGTATATGTCTTACAACTTAAAATCTTTTAAAAACTCAATTCTCCCCTGTTTGCCTCCGCTCACATCCTTTTAGAGTAAAAATTAGGATTTTTTGGGTATACACAGGCATGTAGGAGACCGTGTATATTTAAAAAATCTAAATTTGCAATTTCATAAGGGCGTAGAGACTTACATGGGCAACATACACAGGTGTGTAACTCCACATGACTAAAACTAATATTCTTCAATCTTTACACATTTACAAAGACTTACATAGTCATTATATAAGATCATATAGGTCCTTAGTTGCTTCAAATCTTTGTTCTATGACACAATTTCATCTAAATTCTTCTTCTTTTTATCATTGATTTTAATTATGACCTAAAAAGCACTTGAGTGAATTAAGTTCCAAATATACAAAAAAATTATAAAGTATCAACAAAACTCATCAAATATGAGTGTGTAATTATAGTCAAATAAAAATTTATCACTCACCTTGAAGAAGCTGGATAAGATAATTGCTAACTCCCCTAACTAGCTTAAGTCCAAGATAGCATGACTAACTTCCATGATTGCTTAACATCATATTACTCCCTATAATGGTAAAATTATCATAGTAGGAAATAAGGAAACATATCCCCTTCAAATTTAATAATTTCTTATTAGATGTAGATGACTTTTAGAGGCATTTAAATTAGGTTTGGAAAAATAATGTTGGGGATATAAAATGTTCTTACGTCATGTTAGAATTAGGTAAATTAAGGAGGAATTGAAAAAGATAAAAAAAAAAGTGCATTATAATGCAAATACATGGGCAATGAGTGATTTGAGGAGAAACTCTAAAAAATTCAAGACTTAATTTATGACAAGCCAAGTGATAGTGGATTAAAGAAGCTTGAATCTGAGGCTACAGCATCATATATCCAAGAAGTCAAGATTAACCACTCTATCCTAAAAAAGATCAAGAATTTAATGGTTAAAGGATGGAGAAAATGCAATAAATATTTCTTTAGGATTATGCTAGCTAAGAGAAGTCATAACAGGATACACACCCTTATCAAAGACGTTAGTTTTGAAGTCAATGATCAAGAGGGACATAAAGATCTTGTATTCAATTACTTTTTAGTTTCCTATGGCTCTCAAAACACTAATTTACACATATATTAACTTCTAGAAGACATAGTGAAGGTACTCAAGAGCACAACTATCTTATTTCTCCTTTAATTGACTTAGATGTCCAAGGCAATTATGGAGTTACACCCCAATAAAGCACTTAGCTAAGATGGGCTTAGTGCCTTCTTTTACCAAGTAACATGGGAGTTGACAAAGGGTGTGTTAATTGACGCAGTTCTTGAATTCTTTAGCGGTGGGAGAATCTAAATGAAATTAATAGAACATTCATTTGCTTTATTCCAAAGACACTTGCTCCTAACTCTCTAAGGGACTTTAGGCCAATCTCTTTTTGTAATATATTATACAAGGTCATCTCAAAGCTTCTTTCGGATAGACCCAAAAAATATGCTATTGGAACACATAGACCCCACCTAAGTTGCATTTCTAAGGGGAGGCACATAGGTGACAACATCTTTCTAGCACAAGAATTTTTCAAAAACTATAGCAAAAAGAACTCCAAGAAGGATTGTGCTTGAAAATTGATTTCCATAATTGATTAGTCCTTTGTACTAGAATCCTTAAGGCATTTGGTTTCCTTCATAAATACATTAACTGGATCAACCAATGTTTTACCACTATATCGTATTATGTATTGGTCAACATTGAGATGACTAGGGCTTTTAATAGTGATAGAGGCATAAGAAAAATGGGACCCCTTCCCCTTATTTATTTACCATAGCTATGGAAATCCTATAGAGGATTATCAAATAGATTATATTAGAAGAGAATAACTTCAAGTTTCACTCCAAATGCAAAGAAATGGGAATTGTGAATCGAACATTTGCGAATAATCTGATTCCTTTTTTTTTCCCAAATATACCCTAGTTCAATTAGAGCACTAATGACTGTTTAAAGATATTTCAAAATCTTTTCGGGCTAGAGATTAAAAAAATACAAAATTATGATAGTTGTGTCTAATGATGCTCAAAACTTTTCTAGTTGACTCTCGCTTATTATAGCATTGAGAATAGATATTATTTGTAATAGTCAGTTTTTGAACCTATTGAGGGATTAGAGTGATAGTCACATGAATTACAGTATATTAGAATGAATTGGTACATTTAGGATATGATTTCATTCACATGCATAACATGAGCATATATATACACATAAATGTTGATTTAGGACAATTGCACTCAATTAACAGTCTGGGGTATGAAAGTTTTAAAATGATTATGATTTGATTATGTATTGCTTATGTCTTGAATTTTGGTTTGATAGATTGCAAGTATTAAATTTGGAATTAATTGTTACAATTGGAAAATTGATAATTAAAATGTACATTTAGTCAAGGAAAAATGTCAAGTGGTAAGATAAGTTGGCACATGGACTTCAAGATGACTAAGCCTACAAAATGAGTGACATTTAGAAAGGAAAATTAAATGACAAATGGTAAAGAAAATTAAGTGAAAAATGACGGCAGTGATTTAGTGACAAATGGCCTATCATAATTGTGACAAATGGCAGCTTACGTAGAGGACAAGTAACTTACATGGATAGGTGACAAATGAAATTATATAGTAGTGACACCTAGCACCTAATGAGTTAAGCCACTGTAAGGATAGTTTTTTTTTTTGTTCATTCTTCTTCTTTCCTTTACTCTCACCACTGAAACACTTACACACACTCACAATGTCTAAATTTTGCTTCAATTTCGTTCATATTCACTTTAAGATCTATACAAAAATCTGCTCAAAGGTAGCTATAATATGCTATCATCATTTTGCCTTTGCTAAAATCATTTTAAAATCTTATACTTGGATGATTTTGCATAAATGGAGAGATAAGTTAGCTTGATCGTTAAGGTGGAACTTAAGCTAAATAAGTAAGTGAAAATTTGATCTTTTTGGTATGTTGAAATAGAAATTTTATGATGACTAGATTGGGATGGAATGCATGTGGCGTTGATGATGATGTTGTGCTAGAATGTTATGGATGAATTGGTTACTTTTTCTGTTTTGTTATTCATGCATGAAAATAGTAGGTTATAAACTGTTAAATGGATGATTTAGGTTGAGATTTGAAGTATAAATCAAAGTGGAATCAGGGTAAAGATAGGTGCTATTGAAGTGTTCTTAAATATGGAAAATTAGACCTATAGATGTGTTTGTAAAAGGTGACTATTAATGACATAATTGAGCAAAATTTTGTAAGCCTTAGTGTAACCAAAATGGAACTTAAATTAAACTAAAATGAAGTAACCTTAAAGAAAATGGAATATGGAAAATTTCAAGTGTTGGTGATGTCTCTAATCTTGTAAAGTTCAGAAGTATTGAAGGTAGTAAAGTTACACACATTAGTGATGTTGATTACAAATTTTGGAATTTTAATTTCAGCCTTGTGTGCATGTCAAACCGGCTGAGAAATTTCACTCTAAATTGGTAGATTTGGACTTGATTAAGGCTAGCAATGAGCCTAGATTGTTGCTTGATTAATTGGTTAAGAGCTTGATAAGTTTATGTAGTTAATTGACGTCATGACCTAAAGAATGAGTTGTTTTGATGTGGGTGAGTTCAAATATGGAAATTATGATTTGTTAAATGAATAAATGAGTTTTTTTTAATGAAAACATGATGTTAAGGACATGAGTAATGTGCATAAGGTATGGATGAATAAGCATTGAAGAACATGTAATTATGAATGAGAATTGGGTAAATGTATGAATATAAATTGTTGAAAAAAGTTTGGTGAATGTATAGATCTAGCTTGCTGAAATTCTAGATTTAAAGTAACAATTGTGTATGTGTTATAAGAGGCTTTTTGATCATGAAAGCATTCAAGGATAATTCAAAAGTATGGTTGATGAATTTGGAGCGAATCAAGTTAACTTAAAAGTACAAACTTGATTGCAAAATGGTAGTATACAAAATATAATGTTTGAATGGTCTTAGGGTGTATAAGCACAATTAAATAGTCAAGATCTATGTATAAGAATACATACCTAGAAAGTCAATTGAGCATGCATTGGACATGAAACATATGCATGTGCATGAGTGAATAATCACATGATTGATCAACTTAGTAATGTGTAAAATATGTGTGTATTGTATGACTAAGGAAGCACAAGTGTATTGTCAACATCTAGACATTGTCAGATCATCAAGGTAATAGCTTTTCTAGAGCGTACTGTGAGTTAATCTAGATATTTCTAAATCTGATTGATTTTTTTGTTTAAATTTCAGTCATTGAATTGTTACTTATATGGTTGTGATAATTTCAGGCATTGTTGGTCCAAAGAGTTTGATATTTGGGAATGTATTGTAAGTGCTTCCAAATTGCATGTGTAATATGGAATGTGTACTCAACTGAATGTTGAATGCCAAAATCAAGTCCAAAGAATGTGATAAATGACATGAACATATTGAATGAAAAGTATTGATAGCATATTATGTGAATTGATGCATTTCATTACATTGATATACATGATCAGATAAAAGAGTTGTGACCAGAGTGGCCAATGTGAAAAACAAATTTAAGCTCAGGACTTGTGCACAAAGAACCACTGGCTCAGTTAATAATAAGCCCAGTATCCACAACGAATATGGGATAATAAATGAAATGAGCTCAATATCTACAACGATTATGAGACAGTAAATAGACGCTGGGTCACAACAAAGTAAAATGAAAATGGAGTCACATATGGATTTGTATATATATAACTTTACGTGTGTCATATGAATGATTGATATGAATTAGCGGATTGTTCTAAAATGTTGTTATGAAATGTTTGTATACATGTTGTACTTGTACTTGATGAAATATGACAAAATGTGATGTGGGATTTGATATTGGATGATGTGTTAAACTTCTTAAAATTGGTTATATACTTGACTTTGTGTCTTGACTAGAATGAGCACATCAGTGATAGTTCACTCACTGAGTTCGCAAACTCATCAAAATTATAACGTTGATTTTCAGGTACAAGGGAGTCTAGCTTCTAAGGCAACCAAGTAGAATTCTAGTATTGTCATTTTGAGAACAAGAATGGCTCAAAGGTCTGGTCAACTGATATCTAAGGAGTTACAGTTAGGATGTGTTTGTTTACCTTCTCATTTCATGTTAAACATTTTTTATGGAGTTGTAAACTCTTAAATGTTATGTAATGTAAATACATGGATATGAATTATAATGGTACAACATAAGTAAGTTTATTTTGTGAATAAAACGAGGAGATTTGATCATTTTGAATACTTATGTTATGTGTAATTCCATAATAAGTTAATTTGACTGTTTTAACGTGCCATTCTTATAGGGTATATTCTTGAATATCCTCTGGATGTTTGGGTATATGCTCTATAGAAGTAGTATGTTACAATTTTTGTATTAGAGCATAGTTTGGCATCCATAGGGATATATATTAGCATTTTAAACATAACATATAGTGAGAGACTTGTATAGTGATCACAACTATTGTTTGTTATAGATCTTCTGCTATAGGAGATCGAGTCGCAGAATTAGCTAACCTTGACCTTATAGGAGCCAGTAGAAAGTCCCTATTACCTCAGTTTGAACAAATGCTTCAAAGAATTCCTGAGAGGAGAGAAAGGAGGTATAATAAAATTAGGAAGCATGATGCTATAGAATTTTATGGAAGTGTAAACCCTGCTAAGGTAGAAGGTTGGTTGGAAATAATGGAGTAGTTATTTGATCAAATGGACTATGAATCTGATGAAAGGCTTGACTATACAGTCTCGCTACTCTAAGGTCCAACTTATCAGTGGTGGAAGACTGTTCCCGATGGTTCTGCCTGACTTTATAAATTGATATGGAAAGATTTTCTGAATGTTTTTAAGGAGAACTATATGCCAAAGATCTACTTGGATAGAAAGATGAAGAATCCCTATATCTAAACTAGGGAAGTCTTACTGTAGCTGATTATGAGGTGCGATTTAATGAATTAATAGGGCATGCTACTACTTTAATTCCGATTGAGGAAGATAAATGTAGGCGATTTGAGGATGTATTGAATATGGAGATCAGAACGAGGTTGGATATTACTAATTTGATTAGTTTTAATGAGTTGAGAGAAAATTTGATTCGAATTGAATAGTTACAGAAGGATGGACAAGGAGAGTATAGGCAGAAGTTCAGGATTAAGAGGCATGGTGAGTCTTAAGTAGATTTTGGCAGGAGATATAGTAAAGGTTTAAACTGAGAGGTGGTTTTGTTCATACTGGTAATGGTAGAGGTCAAGTATCTAGAGGGCAAACATAATAGATGCCTACTTGTGAGCATTGCAGAAAGAAACATGGTAGAGAGTGTTGGAAGGTATTAGGAGCCTGTTTACATTATGGCTCTTTTAAGCATCAAATTAAAGATTGTCCCATTACTTTGGGAGCATAGTCTGGATTGAGAGGAGGATCAGTGACTTGGAGGACTATCCAGAAAAGTAGAGCTAGTGGAGCAGGACAGAGAGGCAAAGGTAGCAGTAGAACAAGTTCAGCAGGTCTTAGTGTTAGGAGCAAGGTGCAAAATAACCAACCATAGTCTCAGGCCAGGATTTTTGCTATTACCAGACAGAAGGCACAAAATTCTCCAGATGTTGTTGTAGGTGTGTTAGATATCTTTCAATTTAAGGTATTTGCATTGTTAGATCTAGGATCTATGCATTCATTTATCACACCACATTTAGCATCTAAACTGCATTATGAGAGAGAGATGTTGAAATTTGACTTAGAGGTGAGTACACCGATAGGTAGTACTATAGTGATTGGAGAAGTGTGTAAAGGGTGTATTATTCGGGTTGATCAGGCAGAGTTGGAAGCTGAATTGATAGTACTATAGTTGAAAGAAATAGACCTCCTTTTAGGTATGGACTGGCTTACTACTCATAAGGATGTAATGAATTGTTATACTAAAGAAGTCATTTTTAAATCTCCTAATCAACTAAGAGTAATATTTCGAGGTATTAGTCAAACAGTGCCAGCTAGATTGATTTCATCAATGAGTACTTTTAGGCTTATTCGAAGTGGATGTGAGGCTTATCTAGCCTATATGACTGATAACCGAATTGAGCAGACAGTACAGGATATTCCTATTGTTAAGAATTTCCAATATGTGTTTCCTATTGAATTACCAAGATTACCCCCAGGTAGGGAGATGAAGTTTACTATCAACCTTGTTCCAGGTACTGCTCCTATATCTATTCCGCAGTATAGGATGATACCTATGAAACTTAAGGAACTTAAGACTCAGTTGCAGGAATTGTTGGATAAGGGTTTTATCAAAACCAGTGTGTCAACTTAGGGAGCTCTAGTTTTATTTGTGAAGAAAAAGGATTGGCTTTGAGACTGAATCGAGTGATAGTGAAGAATACATATCCCTTACCGAGAATAGATGATTTACTTGATTAGTTACTGGGAGCTCAGGTGTTTATTAAATTGGATTTGAGGTCAGGGTATTACCAGTTAAAAATAGCAGAAGCTAATGTACCAAATAGTGTATTTAAAACCAAATATGGGCACTTTGAGTTTTTAGTGAATCCTTTTAGGTTGGCAAATGCTTCGGTAGCTTTTATGGCGTTAATGAATAAAGTGTTCCAACCATCATTTTATGATTATATTCATAGGTGATATCTTAGTGTACTCGGCATTGACGAATAAAATTTTCTAACCTTACTTAGATGATTTTGTGATTATATTCATAGATGATATCTTAGTGTACTCAAAGAGTAAAGAGGAACATTTTGAGCATTTGAGGTTAGTCTTACAAATAATGAGCGAGAAGTAATTGTATGTTAAGTTCATTAAGTACAAATTTTGTTTTGATCAAGTGGTGTTCTTGGGTCATATAGTATCTGGACAGGGCATACAAGTATATCTAAAGAAAGTTGAGACAGTAATGAAGTAGGAGGCACCTAGAAATGTGTTTGAGATTCAGAGTTTTCTTAGACTAGTAGGTCATTACAGGAGGTTTGTTGAGAGGTTTTCATTGATCTCAGACCCTTTGATAAAGCTTCTGAGGAAGATTGTACCTTTCAGATGGACTGACGAATGCCAAAGTAGTTTTAAGGAATTTAAACATTGATTAACTATTGCACCAATGTTAGCTATTCCATTAGGATCTGGTCATGTATAGGATGCTTGACATCATGGATTAGGATGTGTTTTGATGCAATTAGGATGTGTGTGGCTCAAGTTCAAACATCGAGGTTACCAAACCTAGTTCAATTGAGAGCACTGAATGTTGAGCTGAATTTAGGGAAGAATGAAGCATTGTTAGCTATAT
>JAOQMP010097115.1:0-15581 GCA_027563575.1 Erythroxylum pedicellare
ATAAAGTATTACCTAATTACCTCAAATTCATGATGAGAATAATTCAACAATGTGGACCCGAAGGTGGATTATGAAATAAATCTGGATTAAGGGATTGAGTATGATTTCACATGATCGATAATATGATAAGATTAAGGATAAGAAACCCAAATTTTTGTCATGAACATGCATCATAAATATTTAGTATACATGAATGTGCATAATTGAATTTATAATTATGCACAATAATGATATGCATTTGTATTAAATGTTTTAGAGGAACCTATCGAGCGACTTATTTTAGATATTACCGGGACATCGAGATAATAAGTAATAAGGGAGATTTTGTACGTAATTTAGACGGTAACTTTTGTGAGTAATGTTAGATGGTCACACCTTACTTTGTTCTACTTGTTGAATTTGATTTATGCTGATTGTGTTCTGAATTCCAGACAATGATTTTCCGAGGGATTTGATGCATGTTTATATCATTGGAAGTGCTACTTGCATGTGAATATGATTGACTACTTGCATTGCACATGAAATGTCTGAAATGACCTTGTTTTATTTTAAAACTGTTAAGTCCTATTTATGGGTAAATAGCCATGCCTAGAAGGGTTTGCAGCTGCTTCTATGACACTTCGGTGTCTGACACTTCGGTGTCTGACACTTCGGTGTTTTCTGTTATTGACACTTTGGTGTCTTCTATTATTGAGATGTAAGTCTCTTCTATGATATGATACCAATTATGGTATCTTCTGTATAAGTCCCGTTACCCACTTCTGTTGATGGATTTAGCAATCATCTGATTTTGTATTCTAATATCTGTTTGATTCTGACATAAGCCAAATTGTATTTTGATTCTGAAGGGTTTATAACCCTCTTGTGATATTCAGTTTTGCTAATTATAAAAATCTGTTCTAAAATGCATTATGTCTGATTTAATGCTAGGCAATCTTTTAATGCATGCTTATGCTGTTATATGATTCTGTATAATAAATTATCACTTCATGTATAGATTAGTTATTTCTCACTAAGCTATATGCTTAGCATGGTAGATTTGCCCTATGTAGGTTATGAAAGAGGGATGTAGGAACTGGGACAAGACAACCACGATGGCCAAAGGAGTCTGATTTTTGTTTTGTTCATATGTAATTTGAGATTGTTTTTGGACTTGTATCTGATGTCTATAACTCCTGAATTTTTATTTTGATGGGTTGTAATAAGCTTAATTCAGGCTGCTTTATGAAATTATGATATGCGATGTGTGTTTGTTGAGATTCTGGTAATGCATGTATAAAGTGTTTTGTATGTTTCGAAATGCTTCATGTTCAGTATGTGTGGCACTCGCAATATCCTCCCAAGGGGTATTAGGGCGTCACATCCATGGTCAAATCTTGGATACTCAACTACATGACCAAGGAACTTGGTCATGCATTCTTATCGTTCTCTACAGCGAGGGAACTTTGGGAAAAGTTGAGGGAGAGGTTTGGTGAAGCCAACGGGCCACTGCTATACCAAATAGAGAGGGAAATCAGTCATTTTAAGCAATGTAATCTCACCATTTTAGCATATTACACCAAGTTAAACAAACTTTGGGATGATCTAGCTAGCCTGAGTCTGATACCTACATGCATTTGTGTTGTTGCTAAAGCAATTACCACCAAGGAGAACACACACAGATTGGTACAATTTCTGATGGGCCTAAATGAAAACTATGAACATGTTGTAAATCAGATCATGCTAATGGAGCCATTGCCCATGGTAAATAGGGCTTTTGCCATGATGCAAACCGTGGAGAGGCAAAAAATAGTAAGTTCTAGTAATGACAGTAACATGGATGTGGCTATGATGGTGAGACAAACAAACTTTAATACCAAAAAAGAAGGTAGAAACAACAACAATAGTGGCAAAAGAGCATTCAAAAAAAGGGAGGACAAATATTGTGAAAAATGTGGGAAAACCGTACATACCATAGAGACTTGCTTCAAGATCCACAGAGTACCCGAATGGTGCAAGAAATTGACTGGCCAGAAGAGCAAAGCCAACCTAGCCATGATTAGTGACTCTCCTGCAAACACATAACATAAATCCAGTGAGTATACCGAGAGGAGTAGCCAGATTTCTCAAGACCTAGCCAACTTTATACAACAAGAAATATCCAAAGCAATCAAAGGGAAGGCCATAGGAGAGGTAAAATTGAGTGGACTTGCAAATTTCGCAGGTAATGGTCACATTAATGTTCATGGTGAAGAAAATGCATGTACATGGTTGACTGATTCAGGTGCATCATCACACATGGTTACCAACCTAGATTTTTGCCATAAACATGAAATAAACAACATGTATGAGCCCGTTATCCTCTCGGATCCCACAAAGCAACAAGTAAACATACATGTCAGACCACTAAAGATGGAAAAATTACGCTTGATGAAATTTTACACATACCAAAATTTTTCAAGAATCTGCTCTCTGTCAACAAACTTGTGACACAGAATGATGTGACTGCAATATTTATATCCAATGATCTGTTTTTATAGGATCTACGGACTAACAGTATTGTGGCAACTATCAAGGCTAGGAGTAGACTATATAACCTAACCACAAACAACCTGCTACCCTCAGGGACCAAGAAAGGTTCTCCTCTAGACTTCTACAGGACTAAAAATGTTGCACTTAGTGTTTCTATTTCCTTTGATGTTTGGCATAGTAGACTAGGACATGTCTCTAAAGAAAAATTGCAACATATCAATGAAATCAAGTCTTCCAACCACAAATTCTCTGAATGTTAAGTATGTCCTATGGCAAAACAACACAGAAAACCTTTCCCTAGACACAACATACAGACCATAATGCCCCTTGAAATCTTACACATAGACCTATAGGGACATACAGTATACCTACCCTAGATGGGTTACAAGTTTTCCTAGCCATCGTAGATGACTTCTCTAGGGCCACCTGGACCTTTTTGCTCAAACACAAAGATAGGACATAATCTACCATAACCCAGTTTATCACAACCATCAAAAAACAGTATGGCATAAGGTTCCTAAAGATACAAACAGACAGTGGGAGAGAGTTCATAAAGCATGAGTGCAAAAAATACTTTGCAGATTGTACACCAAAAAAGTTGCCCATATACCCCACAACAGAACGGGGTAGTGGAAATAAAACACAAACACCTATTACAAATAACTAGGGCTTTATTATTCACAGCAAACTTACCTAAACAATATTGGGGAGAGGCCCTTTTCACTACTACCTATCTCCTAAATAGGATCCCAACCAAAATCTTACAATGGAAAACACCATATGAGAGACTGAATCAAAGAAAGCCAACCTATGATCATTTGAAAATTTTTAGGTGCCTATGCTTTGCATTAGATAAAACACCTAACAAGACTAAACTAGACCCTAGATCCTTGAAATGTGTTTTTCTTAGGTATATGCCAGACTACGAAGCTTATAGAGTCATAGATCTTGACATAAACCATGTTTTCAGCTCAAGGGATGTAACCTTCCATGAAAACGCTTTTCCCTTTGGCAATTTACAGACCAAACCCGAAAAAAGACCACAACCATTGTTCCCTTACAGCACAATAGACAATGATATAGAAACACTAAGTGATATGCCAGGGACATCAAGCATGCAACACACTAAAGCCATACCAGAAACCAAAGAAACATCACCACAACCAGAGGACTCCACAAACCAATACATTACCTCAAACAATTATGTAAGAAGAAGCCAAAGAACCCACACCACCCCAAATTAACTTGATGACTATATCCACCAAGCCTTTGCTTATCACTCCACTTCTGCCCTTGATACTTCTAACGTCACTGTGAAAGTCTTTAGTCCTGTAGGAACAGAAGAAGACAAGGAACCACAACATCAGATTGCATACACACTAAACTACAAGGAATTTATAGGTAATGTAAATACTACCTTTGAATCTTTATCTTATGAGACAGCATGCAGATCAGAAGAATGGGTGGACTCCATGGACACACAACTACAAGCTCTAGAGGAAAATAAGACCTGGGTTTTGACAAAGCTACCTGAAGGGAAGTGAGCTATAGCATCCAAATGGGTATATAAGGTGAAATATAACCTGGATGGCACTGTTGACAAACTAAAGTCAAGATTGGTAGCTAAGGGCTTCAACCAAAGGGAAGGTGTAGATTATTTAGAAGTCTTTTATCCTATAGCCAGGATTGTGACAATCAGAACATTCCTGGCTATAGCCATAATCAAAAAATGACCCATCCTATAATGTGATATAAACGATGCCTATCTACATGGTCACCTAGAAGAGGAACTCTACATGCTGCCTCCACAAGGTTACAAAAAGGCCAAGACAGGAGAAGTTTGCAGATTAATGAAGTCCATTTATAGACTCAAACAGGCGGCAGACAATGGCATAAGGAACTAACTGCAAAACTGAAGGGATTGGACTTTGACAAGGTAGAATCCGATCATTTCCTATACACTAAAGGCCAAGACAATATTTTTACTGCTATTATCATCTATGTAGATGACATCCTCATCACTGGAGTAGATGAGGGACATTTGATTAAAATCAAGCATGCACTACACAGAGAATTCATAATCAAAGACTTGGGGTACGCCAAGTTCTTCCTAGGGGTCGAAATAGCAAGGTCAACAGAGGGGACAGTCCTCAGTCAAAGCAAGTATGTGAGGGACATACCTATTAAACTATAAACCATATATAACGCCCATAGTCCCAAGAAGCAAACTTACCATCGACGAAGCTGAACTATTCAAGAATCCAAAAATGTACAGGCGAATCGTGGGCAGGCATCAATACTTGAGCTTTACAAGGCCCAATCTCACCTACATAACACAACAACTAAGTCAGTTCATGAAAACACTGAGGGAAACACATTAGAAAGCTGTAAAACATGTTCTCAAATCCCCCACAAGGATACAGAACCAAGCCCTTTTCTACGCAGCTAACTCAGACTTACAAATCACTGCTTACTCAGAGCCAGACTGGGCGAGCTGCGTCTGCAACCGATCATCCCATATCATGGAAAACAGAGAAAAAAAAACAACCGTCAGCCAACCATCAGCGGAAGTAGAATATCGAAGCCTAGCTTCAATCACATGCAAACTAAAATGGATCGTTCAACTGTTGAAATATTCTCGAGTGGAAACCAGAAAGGGCAAACCTTTATTCTGCGACAACCAGGTGGCGATCCGCATATCAAAGAACCCCGTCTTCCATGAGCGAACCAAGCATCTGGAGATCGACCTCTACCTTATTTGCGATGTGGTAAACTTAGAGTTCTTAGGTCTTAAACATATACAGAGCGAAGATTAGCTTGTAGATCTACTTACGAAGCCCCTCATAACACGAGTGTTCGCAAACCTAATTTACAAGTTTGGATCCATTCGTCTCTCCAAGTCTCTGACTTGAAGGGGGTTATTAAACACCTATGTTTTGTCGACCTAAGTGCTAAGGAATTATGTCGACCTGTGGGTCATGGGTGATCCATGACCCAATAAACCATTACCCACACCCACAACATATCACGTGCCCATTTACTCACACCAAACACCCGCATCATACCACGTGAATATCTCAGCTGATATTCTCTCATAATTGTACAAAACAATAGTAGCATTCACAACTGTCCATTCTGTTACATATGCAACAGCACAGTAGCCAATAGGGTTATTTCACCTCTAGTATAAAAACTCACATCTGTACATATTCAACTTATGATGAAATAAGAATTTCTTCATCAACTACATTTTCTTTCAATATCCAACGTGAGTCCTTACGTGTCACCGATGATCTTAGCAAAGAAGAAAGACTGCACATGGAGAATGTGCACTGATTACTAGGATTTGAACAAACACATAGTGAAGAGTAAATCCTTAATTCTGGTGATTGAAAAACTGTTAAAGGAGTTAAAGGGTTCTAAATGCTATTCCAAACTGGGCCTGAGGTTTGATTATCATCAAATTAGAATGAGGGAGGAAAATGTTCCAAAAATAACGTTCAAAACTCACAAAGGACTCTTTGAATTTTTGGTGGTGCCTTTCTTGCTCACAATGCATCGTCCACATTCTAAAGTCTCATAAACAAGATTTTCAAACCATATTTATGGAAATTCATGCTAGTTTTCTTTGACGACCTCCTCGTATACAGTAGTACCTTCTCGTAGCATCTGGAACATTTATGACAGGTTCAACACTTTGTAAAACAACATCAACTATCCCTCAATAGAAGCAAGTACGTTTTTTTAGCCTGACAAATCAAATACCTTAGACATTCTATTTCCAAGGATGGGGTGGCGACGAATGCTAAAAAAATCTACACCATTAAAAACAGGTCACCATCGTGAACACTGAAGGAGTTTAGGGACTTCCCTTGGAATACCTGGATACTACCAAAGTTTTATTAAACATTATAATAGCCCAGTCGTTAAATGCCTTGTTAAAGAAGCATCTTACGAGGAAATGGAAATGATAGAAGGAGCAGCAACATGCTCTCAATAAGTTAAAGGAGTTATTGATAACAACCCTCATCTTAGCATTATCAAATTTCTCACAACCATTCACAGTGGAAGCGGATGTAAGTGATAAAGGGGTCAGAGTAGTTCTTAAATAAGATGGACATCACATAGCCTTCTTTAATAAAGTGTTAGAACCTAAACATCGAGGACTCTCCACGTACAAAAAAGAATTTCTGGCAATCATCAAGGTCATAAAACAATGACACCATTATTTGAATGGTCAATTCTTCAAGGTTTTAACCAACTATAAGAGGTTAAAATATTTACCGGAGCAAAGGATAGCCATGTCATTCTAACAAAACTAGTTACCCAATTTAATAAGATACGATTTCGAGGTGGTATATCGGAGTGAAAAAGAAAATGCAGCAGTAGATACATTATCTAGAGTTTCCAGTCATAAGCTACTAACACTTATTGTATCCCAAATACAAACAACACTGATGGAAGAAATCCGAGAAGGTTAGAGAAAGGATGCGACCATCCGCAATTTCATTAAAAAGCTAGAGGCTCAGGAAGTGCAATAAGGAAATTATGAATGGAAGAATGCACTTCTAAGGTGGAAGGGAAGGCTAGTTATCAGATGTGATAGGGAACTCAGAAAGAAGCTAATTTCCGTAGTGCATAACAATCCACAAGGAGGACACTCAAGTGTAATAGTGACAATCAAAAGGTTGCAGAATTTATTTTACTCGAAACAATTGGCGAATGACGTTCAAAATTATACTACAAATTACATTACGTGCCAACGAAGTAAGTATGACCATGTAGCGTACCCAAAATTTTTACAACCACTTCCAATCCTAGAGGGCTGTTGGCAAGAGATTAATGTGAATTTTATTGAAGGTGTAAAGATAATTGTTGAGATATCTTATTAATTAATTTCGGGGATTATTTGTAATTGGAAATAGTTAAATATATTTAGAATTTATTATGATAATTTACCTTGTGTGGGATTCTTGAAGATAAGATAACATAAAGGATAAAATTCTAATAAAGATAGGATTTATTTGGGACAATATCCCCATATCTTAATAAAGATAATGTGCATAATTTTTGGTGATTTGGAAGCTATATTTTTGACAATCTGAGCCATCTTTGGCAACTGCAATTTTGATGATTTTGAGCAATCTTTGTTGCTATGTTCCATATGCATAACGTGGATTTTTAGACAGTTGGTTAATCTTCTTTTAGAGGAAAAATAGCAAAAGTTTTCATGGGTTTGCAACTGTATTTTTATGAGGTTTCAGTAGTGAAACACTTATTCCATTGTTGATTTGTGCTACTATTTTTGGGAGGTATTGCAAAGACAACTTATATGTTTCGGAGCAGACTTTTGCTTGATATGGAGTCTATCATGTTATATCCATCCATCAACTTTTAGATTGTTATGTGTTGTGGGGGCTTTGAGTGAAAGATATACAGTACATAACATTTTTTTGTTCAAATGCAGACCATGGTGTGACATATATCTATTGATTTTTGTTGTTGTGCATGTGGACTTTCGAAGATCAATTGCTATGTAAGGCAGTAGAATTTTTGTTATAGAAAAATTAGCAGCCAATTGATGAACATATAGCAACTGCATTTTCTCTATTTTTGTGAACATTTCATGATCTATCCATCATTATTGACAGCTGTGTTGTTGGTATGCTTTTGGGATGAAATACACGTCCAATTGATGAGTATTGAAGCTGCTCTGCGTGGGTTTCTTTGGTGATCATTTTGAAAGGTTCACAACAGATTTTGTTGGACAACTTCCTATGATTTCGGTTTAACGAGGCTGAATATATAGGGAAGTGTCTTTTGACTCAAGTGTTTCTTTGTTTATGTTATTCTTGTGTTAATCGCTTAAGATTTATTTTTATTTTTATCTTCATTTATTAAATTAAAAATCCTTTGTTGAGGTTAATATGATGTGGTCATGCTATTAAGTGTGAAATACTTTCATGGGTGTGAGTACGTGTGGGTAGTATCAAGGAGTGAGTAATCTCTGCTCAGTAAAGCCTTATGTAAGACTATTAGTACAAGTGGATAGTGTCAAGGGTGAGTAGTGTTGGCTTAATAAAGCCTTATGTAAAACAATTATACTTTAGTGAAAGTGATTAAGCTGGGTGAATGCCCCACAGACGTAGGTTGAGTGTGTTGAACTGCGTTACCAAATTTCAATTGTTGATTTATTTATTTCTCATTTATTTTTTTTGCCTACATTTTAATTTTTAAAATTGACAGATGCTAACACAGTTGCTTTCTATTAAGCAACCGTCAGGATCAGGTCAAAACAGCTATGACAGAACTAGATTTTGTGAAGTTGCATCCTTTCAGATTTTCAATTGGTATCAGAGCTTGGGTCACCTAACCAGAACTTGGTACGTCAAGTTAGTGCAAATTCATGTTTTGCAATTATCGATACAAGAAAAGGAGCATCAATCACTAGGTTACCGTTATTAGATGGTTCAAATTATCCTACTTGGAAATCAAGGATGAGAGTATTCATTCAAGCACAAGGAGCTAAACCATAGAATTTAGTTTTGAATGATTAGACACATCTAATGACGATTAATAAAAAAAATAAAGTGGTACCTAAAGATCCATGTGAATGGGCTAGGGCTGAAGAAGAGGAAGCACATGATAACTCTCTAGCAATACATGCAATTTTTGTTGCTATAGATGATGGACATTTCAATCTGATATCACCCTGTGAATTGGAAAAAGAAGCATGGGACACTTTACAATCAATACATGAAGGATTAAAATTCGTAATAGCTTCGAAACTTCATATGTTGGTCGCCAGATTTGAAGAGCTGAAGATAAATGAAAGCAATACTATTAGAGGCTTCCATGAGAGGTTGCATGACATTACCAACCAAGCATATCAACTTGGGATAAAAATATTCAAATCTGAAACTTGTGAAGAAGATATTAAGATCACTGCCTCTTAGAATTATACCAAAAATTGCAGCCATCGAAAAAGCCCATGATATTAATAAATTATCTTTAGATAAGGTAATTAGGATTCTTACTAACTTAAGATGAACTTGGTGAGATATAAATGAGAGAAGAACAGAGGATTGGCATTGCAAGCTGAGGTTGGAAAAGTTAAAAATGTCTTAGGAAATGAATCCTATGAGAATGAGGATATGGAGTTATTAACAAGAAATTTCAGCAAGTGGTTAAACAAGGTCAAGAAAGATATATCAGAGTTTAGGCAGCATGGTGGGAATTTATAAAACAATAATTTCAAACAGCAAGCAAAAACTCAAAAGGGTGAAAGAAAGGTAAAGAAAATTTATATGTCATAAATGTCAAGGCTTCATAAATATGTAAGCGGAATGTGCTAATACTTTGAAGAAGAGAAAAAGGAAGTCTTATATAAGCACTTAGAGTGAGAATGAATCTGAAAGTGAGTATGGTAGTGAAGAGGAATTTGTGAATAATCATATTGAGTTAGTTGCTTTATACAACAAAAGTCTAGTTATTTGCCTAACAGCAACCAAGGAAGAAACTAACGGGGAAAACATAGATGAATCAGTCCAAAATTTTAGAGAAATCATAGATGAATCAATCCAGATTATGAAAGTGATTCAGAATACAAAAGGGAGGATATTTGGAAAGATTATCAGTTAATGTATGCAAAATGAGTGCAAACATGTAAAAAGAATAAGAATCTAAAGAAGGAAAATTCTACCATGAATAATATCAAATGAGATCTAGAGAAGAAGTTGTCATCTATAATGGATGAACTTGATAAAACAAAGTTGAAGCTGGTCAATACTGAAAAGGAATAAGGATGTTGAATGGAGGTACCAAAAAGCTAAAACAATTGCTAAAAATTGGTAAGATCAAAGGATATCTTCAAGATGTTGGTTATAAGTTGAATAATGGGCAAAATGGTGAAGCTAAATTTGTTAAAGGGGTAACTTCAAAGAGGAATTGAAAGTTTGTGCCTACATGTCACTTTTATAGGTAAGCAAACACATAAGATCAAATTGTTACAAGTTGTTACAGATGATATTTTAGAGGGCTCAAAGAAGAAAATATAGACACTCTTCGATGAACTTTCAGCAGCAACCAATGTTACAAAAGCATACTTAGGTTAGAAAGTGTGAAAAAAGCTACTTGATGGATTATTAAAATTGTATAGATGGCCACATTACTTTTGGAGATGCAAAGAAGGTCACGGTTATTGGAAGAGGGACCCTTTGCATAGATGGACTGCCACACTTTAAAAATGTGCTTCATATGAATGGTCTAAAAACCAACTTAGTGGTAGAAGAAAACCTTCAAAATCAACCTCACAAATTATAACAGAGACTAAATGAAGTTAAATTTAGAAACTGTCTAAATTCACTATTAGTTGCTACTGAAAAATAAATTCTTCAAAAAGAAGACTAGTTGGTTGCTTTGGAGGAAGAAACCAACTAGATAGTTAATGACAGAGATAATGTAATGAGGAATAAAGCCAGGTTTGAATTTCTTCAGGGGACATAGGAGCTGGTTGCTTTATATTTTTGAAGTATATTAATGTTGTTTATAAAAAAATAGGTGGGTTCGAAGGAGTTGATGTATAGTTTTTTTTAGTTTTTGATTTATTGGTTTTCTAAGGTTTAGGTTATTGATGTGTATTTGGTTATTCCTTACTTATTGAATAGTATATTTGATGTGAGAATGAGACTTTGTTTGATGATTTGAGAATTTTATTTTTAGATTTTGATTTATGGAGTTATGTTGTGAAAATATTAATGCTTAGTTAGAGATCTGTAGGAAGATTCGAGTTTTCTAAGTTTTCTAGTTTCATTTTAGTTTCTCTCCATATTGTGGGTTGTATGAATTTGGCAATATGCTTTCATTGGAGTTGGATATTTGTGTAGATGTTATGGTTGGGAATGAGATGATAAGAGGTACATCTAGAGGATAAAGAAACGTCTAACTATAGGGAAGATGCTAGTAGGACCAACAAAGGTTCTTTTAATGGATGATATATCAACAAAGTTGGGACAATGCAAAATGGACAAAATTTCTTTAGAGCATTATTTTCCAATCTAATTAACGTGATGTTTGATTGGTTGGCAGAATTTGCAAGGACAGTCTTCAGTCTACCTTTGTTTCACAATCAAAGAGATTTCTTGTTTTATCCTCTATGGGCTTATGGATTGCCAATTTGGTTGCTTAGAATCTCATTATCATTTGTGGAATCATTAAAATGGTTTTTCTTAACTTATTACACTATCGATTTACTCTTGGAGAATTTATAATAACCAAGAATAACATTATGTCTTGGATGCTATATGGCTATTATATTTCTCTAATGATGTGTAGACAAAATGCCATTGCTATGGATGAATTCCTAAGATTGATGCACCTATTGTTGGAAAAGTGATGTTGAAGTTAAGAGGCTTCTTTATTGATGATTATAAGTTTTAGATTTATTTTGGAGCCCTTTTAGATTTTTCTCTTCTATTTAATAGATTATTCATTACAACCTTTGTCCTCTGCCTGTTTGGATTTTCATATTGATCATCATCGACCTCTTCCTTTCCTTGGCAAGCAACAACGATGGGATACTCTCGCTTTAACCGAGTTTGATATTATTCATCTTATAAATTTAATTGAGTATAACCAATTTAATTTAGATGCTTTGTTAACTGAGAGGAATTTGTTACATACTTCTTTATTGCCACAACAATTTGATGTTGATTTGATGCTAGATTTTTTTTTATAATTTGGATAGGAGAAATTTGGATGGTTGGACAATTATTTATTTAGAATTATCATTTCTTTGGATATTTTCTGGATATTGATGTTAGCATTTCTTCTTGGCATCATTTTATCCCGAAAGGAAGAAATTTGGATGGTTGGACAATTGTTTATTTGGAATTATCATTTCTTTGGATATTTTCTGAATATTAATGTTAGCTAGAACTCAATGTTCGATTAAGGGGGAGTGTCCAATTATCTTCTTAAGGGGGACTTCTCATATATGATAAATAATGCCAAGAAAGGGGAGGTTGTTAAGATATTTGTTGGAATATCTTATTAATCAAATTTGGGCATTATTTGTAGTTGGCCATAGTTGAATATATTTGTAATTTTATTATGATAAGAAATTTACCTTGTGTGGGATTTTTTAGATAAGATGACATGAAGGATAAAATCTTAGTGAAGATAGGATTTATTTGGAACAATATCATCATATCTTAATAAAGATAATGTACATAACTTTTGGTGATTCAGTAGTTGTATTTTTGGCAATTTAAGCTATCTTTGATACCTGCAATTTTGATGATTTTGAGCAATCTTTATTGCTATGTTCCATATGCATAACGTGGATTTCTGGACAGCTGGATAATCATTCTTTTGAAGGAAAAATGTGCAAAAGTTTTCATGGGTGTGCAATTGTATTTTGTTGGGTTTTAATGGTGAAACACTTATTTCATCATTGATTTGTGCTTGCAAAGATAACTTATATGTTTGGTAGCAGACTTTTGTTTAAGATGGAGTCTATCATGTTAAATCCATCCATCAACTTTTAGGTTGTTCTGTGTTGTGTGGGCTTTGAGTGAAAGATTAAAAAGTACATAACATTTTTTTTAATGCACTCCATGGTGTGACATATGTCTATTGATTTTTGTTGTTGCGCATATGGACTTTTGGAGATAAATTGCTTAGCAAGACATCATAATTTTTGTTGGAGAAAATCAGTGGCCAATTGATGAACATATGGCAGTTGCTTAATTTTTGTGAACATGACATGATCTATCCATCATTATTGGGAGTTGCATTGTTGGTATGTTTTTGGCATGAAATACATGTCCAATTGATGATTATTGAAGCTGCTATATGTGGGTTTCTACAGTGATCTATGTGGTGGTAAATTGATTAAGTACTATCACTTCATGGCCTTAGGACATCCATATATAACTTAAGATGTAGCACAAACTTTCATTGATCATGTATTCAAGCTTCACGGTATGCCACAGATTATAGTAAGCAATCGTGACCCTTTATTTTTAAGTGCATTATGGCAAGAGACATTTAAATTGCAAGGCACTAGTTTGAGGTTTTCTACTTCTTATCACCCTCTAACAAACGTCAATCCGAAGTTGTTCATAAAATATTAGAAATGTATCTTAGACGCTTTTACAATGATGCTTAACAAAAATGGGTATGTTAGTTGTCAATGACAAAATGGTGGTATAATACAACTTATCACACAATAATTAACATGGCCCCATTTAAAATTTTGTACGGTTACCATCCACCCCTCTAAGTACCTTATTTAGAGGGTGACTCCCGTAATGTCATAATAGATTAAGCATTGCAAGATAGAGAGATGGGGGCGCCAAACAGTGAAAGTTTACCTGAAGAAAGCACAATAGAGGATGAAGCAATTCGCAGAAAAGAAGAGAATGGAGAGGGAATTCGAAGTTGGTCAGTGGGTGTTTATTAAACTCCAACCATACCAGCAACATTCCCTACAAAGAAGAGCCAATCAAAAACTCATTCCATTGTTTTATGGCTTGTTCCAAATTATCGGAAGGATCAACAAGGTGGCTTATATGTTGTAACTTTCCAAGGAATCTATCAATCGTCCAACCTTCCACATGCTATAGTTAAAGAAATTCATTTAGGAGAAAACCCCCCGATCTTCACAACTATCAGCAGTCGTACCCAACACAGAGAGAATACCAGAAGTTATATGGGGACAAAGGATGATTACATGACAAAACAACATAGTAAATCAAGTATTGGTAGTATGGAAAAGAGAGATTAGAGATAGAGCTATATGAGAAACCATGTTCGACTTACAAAGGAGATTTTCAAAAATCAATTTGATAGACAAGGTAGCTTCTAAAGGGGAAGAGGATGTTACGAGAAATAATTAACAAACGAAAGAAACATTAAAGAATGACACTAAAGAGAGAAAACAGAAGAAAAGAAAAGACAAAGCAAATGATGTTGAAGAACTAAGTATCAACAAATACAATAAAATGCACTATTAGCCGCCTTCATATGAGTATAAGTATGTGCTTCCATGAATCAACTTATCAATCTAACAATAAAGAGAATATCTGGTCTTGTACATGTCGAATATCTCAAGCATCCAACAAGGCTTTTGAATACAGAAGAATCTTCCTTAGCTCCATCATCAAACTTTGTCAATTTAATTCCACATTCTATGGGTGTAGTCACCGAATTGCAATCAAGTATTTAGAACTTCTTCAATATTTCTTCTGCATATCCTTCTTGTGAAATAAAAATTTTGTCTTTCATTTACTTCCCCTCCAAGCCCAAATAATATGACACCAATCCAATATTTGTCATCTCAAACTCCAAAGATATAGCTTTCTTGAACTTTTGAAACAATCATAGCTTTCTTGAACTCTTGAAACAATCTTGGGTTATTACTTGTAAATATAAGATCATCCACATAAAGACAAATGAGTAGAACATCTCCATTTCCATATGATTTAATGTAAAAAGCATATCCATGAGAACAACGAACAAACCCATTATCTTAGAAGTACTTGTCGATGTGAGTATTCCATGCCCTTAGTGCTTGCTTTAACCCATACGCCAATTGGTTGTTCAATAAAGACTTCTTCTTAAAGATCACCATTTAGAAAAGCTGACTTTACATCAAGTTGATAGATCTTCCACTTCATTTGAGTTGCAAAAGAGATCGACAAAAGAATAGTCTCCATACGAGCAATAGGTGCAAATACTTCATCATAATCCACTCTATGCTTTTTCTTGTAGCCATTAGAAATGAGCATTGCTTTATATTTCTCTACATCTCCATTGTCATTCTTTTTTATCTTGTAGACCCATTTGACTCCAATAGCTTCATGACCTTTAGGAAGAGTTGATAATTCTTAAGTATTGTTTTTCTCTATTGCATTGATCTCCTCCTCCATAGCTTGTCTCCATCTTTTGTCCTTCACAGCCTCCCTAAAATTTATAAATTCACCATCTACAAGAAGACAAAATAAATTACTTACATCAACATCATTGATTTCTTTTGTTTGTTCATAAATATCATAAATATTACTAAT
>JAOQMP010097129.1:0-15579 GCA_027563575.1 Erythroxylum pedicellare
TTTACTCTATATGGTGATTAACACACAAGATCTCATCTTGGTGTTAAGACTTAATAGGTAGCTAGTCCATCAAACTCCTGGCGCCAGTTTAATCACCAATCTCCATAAAACATCTAGAAGTGATGATATCATTATAAACTCTTTATTTGAGTGAATGTTCCCCGACACATGTTTCAACTAATAATTCCAACATACAGACATTGGATTAATACTATATAAAAATCTATTCAAACCATATCAAAAATTATAATGAAACACATATGAGTTCACCACTCATGAAGATTGTGTTCTATAATAAGCGAATGCTAAAATGTATGTTTTAAGACTAAAGTAACGACCTACTTTATTATTGAAAACATACTTGATTACAAATTCATTTAATAGTGCCATTATCGATAGTTAACTACTAGCAAGATATGAAACTCATCATTCCCTTGAAGTAAACTCCTTTACTTACATGGAAATAAGTCACAAAACTACAGTCTAAACCATAATCAAGCACCAACTTGATTATTCAACTATGAATATGTTATTTTAGATTATTATAATATATATGTTTCCCATACATCTCCATGTATATGTATATTACTTACAAAATAATCTCGGTACCTTATGACAAGATATATAATGCTCATAAAAAACCCAACTCTTTTGTTTTATTAATAATAAATATTTTCATTACAAAACTGTAATTGAAGAAGATTAAGTTACATGTAAATGCACTTGCTTTCAAGGGCACTATATTTATATAACTCCAACAAGTATATGTGTTGAAATCATGGGAAATGCTGTTAAGTGAGATAACCTTCTCATATATCCGTTAGGTAGACTTCAAGTCCACCGGGTGGACATTCTCAGGAATTCTGGCTTCCCAGCTTCGTTCATGTCTGTTTGGAGGGACGTATATCCACTGGGCAGACATTCTTGGGACACTTACATAAATGTTTGATTTTGACCCTTTTGGTCACAAAATCTCTCTTTAAGGTCTTCATGGAAGTTGTAGAACTCGAAGTCCTCTTTGAAGGGTTCTGAAATGACATTAATCCAACATCCATAAAAAAAGTTTTTCCTTTTATCCCAAAATCATGTATATATATAAATTATTGACTTACTAATGTTTTCCTATGAGGTATTTAGGCTTGAATGTGATCTTAAATGAGCCTAGTTGATGATGAATTGAGCGATTAAAGTAAGGAAAGTTTATAAGGTATTAAGGAATGATTTCAAGATGATGTTAATTGGTTATGAGATGTATATTAAGGAAATGTACCCGGGATTGTCAGTGAGCATGCATTGTATATAATCCATTTATATATATGTGCATAAATGAGTACTTATATAATTGTGCAAATTTATGATGTGTGTAAACGTGTGTTGCATGATATACAAGAGAAATTAGAGCTACAACATCTAGACGTTGCTGGGACATCGAGGTAATAGCTATCTAGAGTAAACTGTGAGTAACCTAAATGGTCTCACTATGATTATTTGTTTGTTTGAATTATAAATTGAATTATTATGTGATGTGTATGTACTAATTTTTTTACATTGAATGTCCGAGGAGTTTGATGCATGAATAACATTGGAAGTGCTTAATGAATGTGAATTTATTGAATATGTTATTTCTTAACTTAAATGTTGATTGCAGGACTAAGGTCTATTGACATATGTGAATAAGACTGTGAATGTGGTTGATTGAACACAATGATTGATTGAATATGTGTGGTGCATTGCGATACATAAATGCATGAAAGATAAAAGCAGTTATCACTAAAGTCACCAATAAAAAGAGCTTAAAGTTTGGAACGTGCTAAGAGCCTCTAGCTCAATATGTAAAATAAGCCTTATATCGCCAACAAATAGGGGATAGTACCAATGAGCTTTGTAGATAGTATTAACGAGCTCGACATTCATAATGGATACAGGAAAGTGAAAAAGACACTCGATCCTAGCAATGAAATAAACAAATGTGAGTCATATGAGCATTGCATATAAACTTGATGTATGTATGAATTGAATGATTGTAATGTATTAATTAATTATATTGAATGAGAAATGTGAAAATTGTGTACAAGGTGTGTTATGATGCTATATGATGACACTTGAAATGATATGAACAATGTGATTGCATGGATTGTTGTGTTATGTGATATGAGTGAACCATCGAGGATGGTTAAATCACGGTGTTTACAAAACTCACAAAAATTTCACATTGACTTTTCAGGTTTGATAGAGACGATATAGCTTCTAAGTCAATTTAGAAAAGAACTAGTACTGATTTTGGATAAAAGACATGGCTCAAAGGTCAGTCAGCTTGGAATGAGGGATTTAGATAAATTTTTGTATAATTCCTTATATATATAGCATATTCTGTATACAGGGATGTAAACTCTGATTAGTTTTTGATAATGTTCATATATGGATGTTGTTGTAAAGCCATAATGTGCATATTGTTTAAGAAATGAAATGAGGAATTTGAGCTTTAGGTATGGTTATTCTCAAGTTTTAATTTAAGATTCCATAAGTGAAAGTAATGTAGTTGGTGCATCGCTTCCGTCGGGCATGTGCTCGAATGTCGGAAGGATATTAGCATAAATGTCTGACGGGAGTGAGGTGTCACACTTCCTAAGAGGTTTCAAACTTTGCTCTTCATGTGTATATCATTAGAGATGTCCTCCTTTGGTCATTATGGTTTACAACAACCCGAAGAGGTGAGGACAATGATGAACGAAGGAGATTGCAAGGTACACTTCCTAAGTTTATGTTTTGTTTTACTACATCTAATGGAACATGTTTGATTTTGTATTTTCTAGGTTTTTTTTATTTTTCACTGCGTATTTTGATAGTTCATGCATATAATGAATGATCGAAACCCAACAATGGTATTAGAGCCATCTTGTGCCAATTAGATGTAGTTTTTATTACATATGTAATAGGATTGCATGGTTGTGATAATTCTGGGTCTATTTTTGAAAATTCAAAATTAAATTATGAAAAATTCTTTTTCATGACTTTCTTTCACTTATCCGCTCATGAAATGTTAGTTGATAGTTTTAGTGACTGAAAATTGATTTCAATGTGAATAAAATATTTATTATTGAATTTCTAACAATATGCTTGAAAACTATTTTATGCTCGACATATGTTGTTAGTTGGTTAAACTGATGAGGTTTAACATGCTTTTAACGGAATTTGATTATGGGAATTTTATGTGAACATATTTAGAATGTTTTTAATCCTATGGAATTTTTCAAGAATTAATTAAAATTGTTTTAATTAATTTTTCAAACAGTAAGCAGATCTGGTTGGTTTTCTTGAAATTGATGGAACTGTTTTGTATGTATATGTTTTAGTTCCAAACCTTAAAAATATTTTTAGGTGATAAATATTTGTTATTTTGATTAATTAAGCATGCCAAAATTATCTTAATATTTCAGGAAAAAAATTTAGATGTCAAATTTGTCATTTTTAGCATCTCAATGGTGTTTCGGTTATGTTGAAAATTTTTAGGTGATTCCAAAATTATTTTGTTTAACTTGAAATGACCTGGAGATGCATGAAATGATGATTTAATGGTCTGAAAATTTTGGAAAATTTTGTAAATTAATTTAAGTAGAGTATTATTTTCTAGTAAGACTAGAAATTGGCATGTGACAAAATTAAAAATTTTAATTTTGACATCAAATAATCAATTTTAAGGTGAATTAATTTTGAATTAACTTATGGAATTAAGAGATTAATTTAATTTGATTAATATTAAATTGTAAACTAGAATGACATACAAGATTAAATTTTACCGAAGATAACACTTAGGAAGAAATTCAATTCAAGAGTTGAATCAACTTCCAAAGTGTAAGATCCATAACTTGTTACAACCAATTTGATGTGTTTAATATTATACATTATAGGATGCATGTTAGGAGTATGTTTGGGCTTTCATGATGGATGGTTATGGACTTAAGCCCAATATGATTGGGGTGTCCATATCATGCCATATAGTTATAGTAACTATATATATATGTGGTATATATAAGATCATCCTAGTTAGATGAGACCTAAGTAGAAACATCTCACTTAGAATGTTAAAACTAACGCTTTCCGTTAATAAGGTGAGAATTAGAGTTCTTTTAGAGTTAGGGTTGTTGGGAAAACCCAAGCCCACTCTACGTGAATATGTTTGAACCATGAAAATATGGTTTTTAGTTTAACAGAAATAGGTTTTTAGATTAACGATTTAGTTTTAACTAGAACTATTAATTTATTGTGCAAACCCAAGGTCAACATAGACAGAGGTGAAGTTGGGTAGTGCATATGAGATGTACATACATCAAGAGTTGATAGCCCAATATGCGTACACACATCAACAATTGATAGCACTAAATTCGATAGTTGCATTATAAATGCAATTGGTATGATCGATACCTACCGATTGACTTAGGGTGGCTTATTGGGCAAACCCAAGGTCATTCTTAGTGATATTAGATATCGACCCACTAAGAGAATATCTATATAAGTTTCGTTAGGTTTATATTGAGGGTTATGAATTGACGAGAAAATAGTGTGAGCCATAATGCATGTTAGTTAAGTCCTAATTGACATGCATTTATATATAGTCTAAGACCATCTCTCTTTGACATTTAGGTTTCCAAAATCGAAACCATGAAAACTAGTGTGCTTAGGAATTTGAGAATAGTTCTTAAATCAGAAAAACTAGGCTATGCCTTAGACAAACCACTTCTCGATCCCCCTATTGCTGATGCTTCTGATAAGGATCAGAAGGCGTATAGAATGCATCTCGATGATAGTTGGATGACTTGCTGCATCATGCTGGCCACTATGTCATCAAAATTACAAAAGAAATATAAGGCTATGGATGATCATACCATATTCTATCATTTGAGGGAGCTATTTGATGAGCAAGCTAGGTCCAAAATGTTCAAGACCTCAAGGTTGCTCTTTTTCTCGAAGATGGTTAAAAGGACATCTCCAGTGCAATAAGAACTGAAGGTGAATGGCTATATTAAGAGGTTGGGCTCCTTAGGTTTCCTGATGGATCATAAATTAAGTATAGACTTAATTTTGACTAGTTTGACTAATAGTTATTCATAATTTATGTTTAACTATAGGATGAACTAGGTATCCACCACGATTCTTGAATTGATCAACTTGCTTAAAACAATTAAGCCATCTGTTAAGAAGGATGGTAAGGCTGTGATGCTGGTGTACTTTTTTAGTTCAAAAAGGAAGAACTAAAAGAAGAAGAAATCCATAAGGCCTAAGGGAGGTGTTGTAAAGAAGAAAGTTATAGAGATTGCCCCTAAAGGATCATGCTTCCACTGTGGCAAGGATGACCATTTGAAGAGGAATTGTAAGGCCCATTTGGAGTCACTGAAGTAGAAGAAGGCATCATATGTCACATCTACTTCATGTATTTTTTCTATTGGTATTAATACTATTTATAATAATAACATATGGGTATTAGATATCGGCTATGGCTCACACATATGTACTGATATGCAGGATCTCAGGAATAGTAAAAAACTCAACAAGGGAGAGTAAGACCTACGGGTGGGCAATGGAGCAAGAGTTGCTGCATTAGACGCAGGAACTTATGTATTGACACTCCTTAGTGGGCTTGTGATATGTGTAAATTGCATCATATTTTAGGGCTTAGTTTGATATGGTTTTGCTATTAACTAAATTAGTTAGTATGTGGTTAGGTTATAATTGTGTTAGTTTGTTAATTATTTGTATTTTAAGTGTTTTATAAGTAAATACAAATATTTGAGCTTAAATATTATATTTTTGAGGTACCTTGATGTTCATGTTAGTGTTTCAGGGTCAACATCGAAGAACAGAGAGGTTTCAGAGACATTCGGCCCAAACAAATGACCCACAATCGTGGCACAACAGGCTACGATCGTGGCAAAAGCACCAGAGTTGGCCCACGATTGTGGCCTACATGCCATGATCATGACAAAAGCCTAGGACATAGCCCACGATCGTGGCCTGCATTATATGATTGTGATAGAAGGCTCGTATATGACCTACGATCGTATCCTGCATGGTGCAGACGCTTAGACACTAAAATATGTCAAGTTTTGAGGGAATTTTTAGACCTTTCAGACCTTAAAAAAACCCTAGGGCTGCTCATAACACAAAGGATATTTAAATAACAAAAAAAGAGGCAGAAGGGAGCTTTTGCATCAGCCACCATGAGAAACCCTAGAGAGAATTTATCGGGAGGTTGAGAAAGAGAAGAAGGAAGAGAGAAGAGGAGAAGAAGTTGACTCAATGTACTTCCCAAATTAGGAGGCTTCTCGATGTTGCTGCCTCCCGTCCTCCATTTCGATTGTATTTCCTATTTATTTTCAGTTTTGTCATTATATAGAATTGGATTGAATAGTAGATGATAGGATCTAAATTTTAAGGATGTTTTAAACTCACCTTGAGAGTTTTATTCTCGAATTAATGAAATCTGATTGTTTTTGTGTTTATTATATTTATTGTGATTTAATTATGTGATTGCATAATTCAGTAATAAATTGAGACTGTGAATCAAATGAAAAATGATTACATTGGGCTAACAAGAGTTAGATGATTTATTAGAAATTGGAATTAAATCAAATCGGTAAATTGTGCAAACAGAGATCTTACATAGGTTTTTGGTAGTTGATTAGAGAACTTCAGAACTAATATAGTTTTGGATAAGCTGTAAATCGAGATGTTGCAACCTTCATAATTTGATTAGGGTTAATGGTTATAACTCAAGAGAGAGTAATCAACCCTAGGATCATCTAGAACCAATAATCCAGTAATTCATAATTAGTTAGGTTAACATTTAAGGATAGGTAAAATTCCTTTTCTCTCAATTGGTAATTATTGGGTGTGTTGCAATTACTTAGTAATTAGTATTTCCATGATTGATTGAATTAGTATTTCATTTTTAGTTTCATGCAATTTGAATTTTATATTTGTTTATGGGCTTAGATTTTATGATTAGATTATCCCTCCTCGTGGGATCAACACAATAGGTACTACATTAACAAACCGTGCACTTGCAGATTATCGAGGGTTATTAATTAAAACTTACATATATCAAACACCTGATTAAGTTTTTTACGCTATTGCCGAGGAGGTGATTAGTTTAATTGTATAATTGAAGGCGTTTTAGTTAGTTTTTATTTTATGTTCTTTCTTTATTTTTTATTTTTGAAATCATGCTCTTGTATGAACGTAAGAGTCAGGAGAAGTTTGAGTCATGCAGTTGAAATCTTAAATTTAGACATCACTTAATTAGAACGATCAATTAGGAAAGCTTGGTTTAAAGAAGAAGAAGAAATATGAAAGCAACAATGGATGAAGAATTTTAGCAAAATTTGGATCATGGAACGAACTAAGGATGTCAATAATGAATTGTTATAGATTTCATGAGACTAGGGTTCAATGCAGCTAACTAAGAAGTAGCTAGGCCACTCATACAAGTAGCCTTTTTTGAAATTAAACTAGCCCTCCTAATATGCTGCAATAGAATGTGCAATTCTATGTACTAAAGAATGAAGATCCCAATGCATATATAGTTAACTTCCTTAAAATCTGTGATACCTTTCAGTATTATTAGATGTCTAAGGAAGCATTAAGAATTAGGCTCTTCCCTTTTACCATAAGAAATAGAGCAAAGGCCTGATATCATTCTCTCAACCCAACCAATGTGACTACTTGGGATCAATTAGTTCGTGCCTTTTTAAACAACTATTTTCCCTTACTAAGACCACAAAGATTATCAAAGAAAGTATCAACTTCCAACAAAGTGATGGGGAATCGATCAATGAAGCATGGAAAAGATATAAGAATTTGTAACAAAAATGCCTACGATATGACTTACCCAAGGAATTCTTGTTACAGAAATTCTATAATGGAGTAACCCCACATATGATAGGCACAATTGACCTAGCTTTAGGAGGATCACTGATAAGAAAGATGGTAGATGAAGCAGAACAATTGATAGAGGAGGTGGTGAGTAATTGCTACCTATGGACGAATAAGTAGAGTAGACAAACCACTACTTTTCGAGAACAAAAAGAAATTGCAGCTGTTGATCAAATGATAGAGATGTAAGATAAAATTGACAACTTAACTTGACAGCTCAAAAACGTGAAGAATTCGTCTTCAACTTCATTAAAAGTCATGTAAATCAAGAGTGAATGCTGTGGACAGATGGACCATGATACGGCGGACTGTTTCTTGATGAAAGAAAATGATTCGGGGCAAGTTAATTATATGGGAGCTTAATAAGGATGAGGAGGCAAAAATAATCCCTACTCCAATACATACAACCTCGAGTAGAAGAATCACCCTAACTTCTTGTGGACGAATAATGTTGGAGGACAGTTAAGACCTCAAGGACAACCAGACTTCTAATAAGATAAACTGAGCTCCATGGAATCCAAGTTGGATAGGATTTTAGATAAAATTTAAAGCATGGAAGATGCATATATGAGGCTTGAAAACAAGTTCTAGCAATTCACTAAGAACCACACCTCTTTAATACATAATCTGGAGGTCCAAGTATATCAACTAGCCGGGGCAATTTCTACTCAGAATACAGGAACACTTCTAAGCAATATTGAATCTAACCCAAAGGAATGGATCATAGCCATTACTCAGACCTAAGAAAAGAAACTCAAACATGTGAAAAAAATGGAGATAATGGAGAAGGACAAGCAAATATGGAATTCCTTTTAAGTGAGATCATAATTAAGGCAATAAAGGAACCTCAACCTGAATTTTCATATCCTATTCTAGCTCAGCAGAAGTCAATTTCAAGTAAGGTGATAAGGAATTTTAAGGATGTTGAATTAAATAAGGTTGAGGACATAATAGAACATCTACAAACGAGGCTCACACTAAAGTAATCAATCAATAGAGTCAAAACAGATAGGGCACTTGCAAATTTGGTGGTGAGTATCAATATGATGCCCTATATGTTTAGTCAAAAATTGGGGTTATGAGAGTTGTAACCCAAAAAGATGTTAGTGAAGACAGCGGACATAATAGTTCATCGAACGAAAGGAATTATTAAAGATATGTAAGTACGGATCGATATTTTTACCTTCCCCATAGACTTCTTTATAATGGATATTGGGGGAAGATGTGGAAACTCCTATGGTCTTTGAATGACTATTCTTGGCTACTGGCTATTCCATAATTGATGTTAATGGGGGTGAACTAACCTTGAGGGTTAGAAAGCATCAAATAACCTTCACCGTGTCGAAGAATGACAACAATTCTCCTTTACTTCCAGCTAGTAAAAAAGAAATCAAACCTCGAGGACAATAGGAGGATATTAAGGTCCTTGGGAATGTGTTTAAAAAGAAACGATCACGGAGGAGAAAGCGAAGAAAGGTGGAGCAAAAGGAAGGTGGAACCTAGAGCATGCTAACTCAAGTGCATATGGTAAGATCGATGACTGCATTACTGTTGCACTATTCATTTGAACCACCTTGAGCACAAGAAGTGTAATATCCCATGTTCGGGCTAGACCCCAGAATTGTGAACCGAGCATACTGTGAGAAATTTAGAGTGCATTGCATGCTCCTACAACATTGTATATTCACACATATGTGAATATTTATTATTGGCATATTTAAAATAATTGTTCATGCGTTCATTGACATTTTTGGGTATAATTGACTGAATAACGCAATTTAAAATGTAAACTGGGACATATTGACAGTAAAAATAGATTTAGAGAGTGTTAGTATTATTTAGGAATTTTTGGTGAATTTTATGAATTTATGAAATTTGGAGCATTATGGACTAGGAAATATAATCAGTAAAATGGTAGCATGTGGACTAATGATTCAGTGAAAAATGTGTTATATGTAAAAGAAAACGTGGATACGTGTTTAAGGTTATTCTGCAGCTCTCTCTCTCGTTGTTCTTCACCGAGGGCGGCATTGTGATCAATTTTCCTCTGTTTAGATAACCCCAAAAATAGCAGCTATATTATTTTTGTTCATTTAATCCACTTTTACTACTGGGAATAGCTAAAGCATGTAAATCACTCTGATGATAATTACGGTGTAAACATATAAATACATGCACGAGAAGTTTATGTAGTAAAGCCTCGGTGAATGAATACACTAAATGACTTATATGAGAAATTGAGGTTGTGAATGTATGAAGATAGCAGTATTTATATCTGAAACTGAATCTGAATTTAACGAGTTTTATGTAATTTGAGAAAATGTAGAAAATGAAACAAGTGTAGTAAGAATGAAAACATAGTAGTGAGAGAAAGCTATGTGAGGCTTTGGTTTTTGATGAATTATCACATAAGCTTGTATTTGATGTTTTTAGAGCTTGTACTGGGTGTAGAAAAATAGAATATATGAATTAGAAATAGATTAAGATGAAGAAGAGAGGGAGAAAATTTCATGCAAAAGTGCATAAATGGATTGCAGGTGTGACTTAAAGGTTGCACACCGGTGACACTACTGTAGCAAGAACGAGTTCGCGATCATGAGCCATCACGAAGGCAACTCTGATGGTTATATTAAAATTCACGATCGTGAGATGAGGGAAAGAAATAAGTTGTTCTTTGATGTCTAAACTGACGAGGGCAACTTTTCTGAAAAGGGTGTGATCTCACGATTGTGCTCCCGATAGCCTTTTTTATCCTAAACAGTCTTGCTTCTTTTGTTCATAACTTCTTTAATACACATCCAAATGGCCTGATTCTTAGACCAATAGATTACTAACACATTTCTCGATCTGTAAATAGAAATTGTTAGTCTTCTGAATTGAATTGAAAAAGATTGATTGAATGAAAGTGAGGTAATATGTTGGAATAGTATGAACTGGAATATTTTACTAAACATACTTCGGTATTTTGATTATATCTTGGTCTGTAGATTTCCCAATGAGTTGAATATTGATTTAAATGAAACCAGAGACATAAAGAAACAATTTTACTGAAGAAGTCAAATTGTAATTCTAGTTTTAAAAATTTCAAAATCTGTTTTGAAATCAAGTTATGAGTTTAGTTATAGCCTAAGAATAGACTGGCATATTTAGTGTATAACTTTCAATATATTAAATAAAATTGAATGATCTTAGTGTCATTAGCAATCTAAGATACATAGGAAAGGTTCTATAGAAGGAAGTGTTATTTAAATCCTTCATTTTCTGGATCTTAATGATCATACACAGTTTACTTGAATGAAATGCTTTCCGAAACAGTTGAAATAGAGAATGAGTGATTGAGTTTTGGTACAATCGGAGCACAATGAATATGTACATCAATGTATGACAGAAATAAACTTGAGAATATGTCATTGAATATGCATGATATATGAAGCATTGATAAATGTGTTTATTCTGTTACATAAGTTCTCTAGTAATATGAAATTGTTTTTATTGCATATAGACGAGTGACTAGAGGAACTGCTTCCAGATATTGCTGGGACGTCAAGGCAATAGGCTTAAAGGAGAAATTATGAGTTACCGAAGATGGTCTCACTTTATTTGTTCTATATATGACTAAATTGTGTTGATATATGGTACTGAACTGCCTTGACTAATTATGTACTGAATTTAAGACAATATATGTTCGAGGTGTATGATGCATAAGAATAAGATAGGAAGTGCTATTTGAATATGAGTATGACTACTTGTTTTTTATTCTCAACCTAAAAGTTGAATGCCAGACTTAATCTGATGACTACTGATACTACGATTGTTACTATGATAATTACTGTGATTACTATACTGTCAGAATATATGCAAATGGAAATGATTGAATTTGATGAATGGATTGTGACATGCATTCCATTCCAATGCATGTAATATAAAGGTAGTTGTGATTGGTATTGCTACTTACTGACTGAGACTATTACTGAAAGAGCTTAATGCTCTATGGTTAAGCCTATGGTTCCCACTGATTACTGAGTCTGGTGCCTGTAATGGATACGGGAGACTGATAAGGCACCCAGTCACAACACAATAAAAATGAATGTGAGTCTCATACATATTGCATCCATATATGACTGGAATTCATTGAATGATTTGCAAAGCTGTAATGAAATAATAGATTGATATGAACTATGTGACTATATAAACTGTGTAACTGAATGAACTATGTGACTATATGATCTGAGTGATTTTATGATGACTGTGTTTTTGCTACATGAGTGAACCATCGAGGATGGTTACTCTACTGAGTTCGCAAAACTCATCAAAAATTACACCGTTCACTTTGACAGGTCCGAGAGTGAGACGACCTAGACTTTAAGACGTCATAGAAGTAGATTTTGTGTAGTTAAATATCAGAGATGACTCAAAGGTCTTTCAGCTAGGATTGAAGACACCGTCGTTATTATCTTTTATTATTCCTCAAATATGTAGCATATTGTATAGGCCGAGCAATTTATGCTCTTTGATGATGTTGAACTGAATGCTACAATGTAACTATGGTTTTTGATATAAAATGAGGAAATTATGGGTTTTGTAAATGTGATTTATGATTTTAGTTATGATGCCATGTGATAAAGTGAAAGTAAGATAATTAACATGCGATTTCTACTAGGTATGTGCACGTGTTACCAAAAGAGGGCAGGTGTGTGTGTCAGATGGGAGTCGATTTTACGTTTTTGTATCAGAGCATGGTTGGCATCCATAGGTATATGTATGAATGATAGGCATGAAATGTTGTGTAAATTTTAGATCATAATTGGAGTTATTGTGTATTATAGGTCATCCGCTATTGCTGAACGAGTGGAATACTTAGCTATCCAAAGATTTGAAAGAGCCAGTAGCAAGTCGTCAGTGTCTCAACCTAAGATATTACCTCGAAGAATTTCTAAGTGAAGGGAAAGGAGGTACGATAAATTATGAAAGTAGTGGGCTACAAACTTCTACGGAAGTACAGACCCTGCTGAGGGAGAGGGTCTTTGACTGGACGGATTGTGAGTCGGACAAGAGATTCGACTATGCTGTATCTTTACTGCAAGGTCTAACTTATTAGTGGTGGAAAACTATTCTAGGCAGTACCATCAGGCCTTGTAGACTGATATGGGAAGACTTTTTTAGAGTCTTCAGCGAAAATTATATGCGTAAGATCTACCTGGATTGAAAGATGAAGAGTTCCTAGATCTGAAGCAGGGCAACATGACTGTAGCATAGGATGAAGTGAAGTTTAAAGAATTGATGAGTTATTCCATTGCCTTGGTTCCTACAGAGGAAGAAAAATGTAGAAGATTTGAAGACAACCTGAAAATGGAAATCCGAATGAGGTTAGCTATTTCTAATCTGGGTAGTTTCACATAACTACTAGCTGCCTTAATCCGTGTTAAACAATTGATAAAAGATAGTTAGACTAAGCACAGAGCAGAGTTAAGATAGAAGAGGCCTAGTGATTCTTAGCGAGGTTCTGGCAGAAGATTCAAAAAGTGTCAGGACCGAACTTTCAGGCCATCAAATGGATTCAGGCAATCAAGATTTAGACAGAGAGGTAGTTTTGTACAGTTTGGGAATAACAAAGGTGTAGCATTAGGTCAGTTGCCAGCTTGTGACCACTGTGAGAACAGGCACAGTGGTGAATACTGGGGGTTGATTAGAGCCTGCCTTCGATACGACTCACTTGATCATCAAGTTCGAGATTGTGCTATGGTGTCTGGAGTGCAGTCTAGTAAGAGAGGAAGTGTGGCAACAGAACCTACAGTGTCCCAGAGATGAGCCAGTGGGACTAGGCAGAGAGGTCATGGTAGAGGCAGGATAAGTTCTGGGAATGCTTCTGGAAGGAATGAGGTGCAGAGTTATCATTCGTAGTCTCAGCCCAAAGTATATGCCATGACGAGGCAAAAGGTTTAAGAGTCTCCAGATGCCGTTGCAAGTGTGTTATTACTATTTACTTTTGAGGTTTATGAATTGCTAGATCCTGAATCTATGTATTCGTTTATCACACTACATATGGCATCTAAATTGCACTGTGATAAAGAGTTACTGAAATATGGATTAGAGGTAAGTACACCAATAGGTAGTACCACCATTATTGGGCAAGTCTGCAAGAAGTGTTTGATTTGTATTGATCAAGCAGAGTTAGAAGCATAATTGATTATATTACAGTTAAAGGAGATTGATATTATTTTAGACATGGATTAGCTCACTACTCATAGGGCCATCATGAACTGTTACATAAAGGAAGTAATTTTAGAGTCTCCTGATCAGCCGAGAGCAGTGTTCAGAGGTATTAGCCAAGTGCCATCCAGATTGATCTCATTTATGAGTGCTTTAAAGTTAATGTATGGTGGATGTGAGGCTTATCTGGCAAATGTGATTGATATTAGAGTTGAACTGAGGGTACAGGATATTCCTTTATTGAAGGAATTCCTAGACATGTTTCCTGCTAAATTACCTAGTTTGCCCCCAGATCAGGAAATGAAGTTCATGATTGACTTAGTTCTAGCTGCTGCTCCTATATCCATTCCTCCATATAGGATGGCATTTGAGGAACTTAAGGAGTTGAAGGCTCAATTACAGAAGATGCTTGAGAAAGGATTCATTAGGCCCAGTGTTTCACCTTGGGGAGCTCCAATGTTATTTGTAAAGAAGAAAGATGACACTTTGAGGTTGTGTATCGACTATAGGCAACTTAATCGAGTTACAGTGAAGAACAAAGACTCATTGCCTAGAATCAATGACTTATTTGATCAACTGTAGGGAGCTCAAGTATTTAATAAACTTGAATTAAGGTATAGGTATTATCAACTAAAGATAGTAGAGGCTGATGTACCAAAGAGTGCCTTCAGGCACAGGTATGGGCATTTCTAGTTCTTTGTAATGCCATTTGGGTTAACAAATGGCCCAGTTGCATTTATGGAATTAATGAATAAGGTGTTTCATCCCTACCTAGATCAGTTTGTAATTTTACTCATCGATGATATTTTGGTGTATTCAAAAAGAAATAAGGAATATGTAAAGCATTTAAGAATGATACTGCAGATTATGAGAGAAAATAATTGTATGCCAAATTCAGTAAATGTGAATTTTGGATGAATTAAGTGGTGTTTCTGGGTCACATAGTAACTGGGCATGGTTTTCAGGTGGACCCAATGAAGATAGAGGAAGTAATGAAATGAGGGACTCCGAAGAATGTATCATAGATCTAGAGTTTCCTCAAATTGGTTAGATATTACTGGAGGTTTGTCAAAGGATTCTCTTTGATTTTAGCCCCTCTAACTAAACTTCTGAGGAAGAATGTGGCATTCAGATGGAATGATGACTGTCAGAGAAGTTTTGAGAAGTTAAAACAACAGTTGACTACAACATTGGTGTTAGCTGTTCCATCTGGTTCTGGACATTATGTTGTGTACAGTGATGCTTCACACCAGGGCTTGAGATGTGTACTGATGTAGCATGGTAAAGTAATAGTATATGCATCGAGACAATTGAGGTATTATGAGATGAATTATTTGATGGATTGGAAAAAGAAAGCATGTTGTATTTGGAGAAATGGTAGATTTCAAAACTTTTAAGAAATCATTTTTCCAGCGGAAGCAACAAATCCAAATCATCATG
>JAOQMP010097155.1:0-15578 GCA_027563575.1 Erythroxylum pedicellare
CGGCTAGTATTGAACATTCTTTAAAAAAATGAGTTGTTTGTGAACTACAAGAAGTGTAGCTTTGGGCAAAGTAGCTTAGAGTACCTTGGTCACATCATAGGCCAAGATGGGGTAAGAGCCGATTTGGAGAAACTTCGGGTGATGAAAGAATGGCCGCTTCCAACTAACACAAAGGAGCTGTGAGGATTCCTTGGTTTGACGGGTTACTATAGACGATTCGTCAAGAGGTATGGCCAGATTGCGGCCCCGCTTACTAAGCTACTAAAAAAGGACTCCTTCAGTTGGAACAAAGAGGCAACAGAGGCTGTCCAGCAGTTGAAAGACGCCATGATAGCTGTCCCGATGTTAGCACTTCCAGATTTCAGTACACCATTTACGCTGGAGACCGATGCATCTGGCTCAGGAGTGGGGGCTGTCTTATCACAGCATAGTAGGCCCATTGCATTTTTAAGCCACGCATTATCAGACAGGCAGCAGATGAGGTCGGTATACGAACGTGAGCTGATGGCGATTGTATTCGCTGTCCAAAAATGGCGTCACTACTTATTGGGCAATCATTTTGTGGTCAAGACAGACCAAAATAGTCTCAAATACCTATTAGAGCAGAGGTTGGTAGCTCCTGAATGTCAGAAATGGCTCACTAAATTAATGGGCTATGTATTTGACATCCAGTATAAGCCAGGGAAAGAAAATGTTGCCACTGATGCTTTATCCCGTTTACATGTTGGGGTTGAATTTCACAGCATCACAGCATCTCAAATGCTTCACAGAGTCACTCTCCTGGCGGCAGTACTTGCAGACCCAAAGCTATCCAAACTTGTCAGCGAGTTGCGGGCTAATCCAAACAATAGAAAAGGTTGGGCATTACACAATGGACTCCTTTTGTACCAAAACTGGGTTGTAATACTAAAGGATTCAGAGATGGTCCAGCAACTATTAGCTGAGTTCCATTCCACAACAATGGGGGGACATAGAGGATTTTTGAAAACGTATAAAATGCTCATTCGAGAGGTATTTTGGGATGGCATGAAGGCAGATATTCATAAGTTTGTGGCCTCCTGCCCAATATGTCAGCAAATGAAATATGACAACCTTTCTCCGGCGGGCCTTTTGCAACCATTACCAATACCAAAAGAGGTGTGGGAGGATATTAGTATGGACTTTGTGGAGGGATTGCCTAAATCCCATGGATACAATGTCATCTTTGTTGTTGTGGACCGCCTAAGTAAGTACAACCATTTTATGCCTTTGAAGCATCCTTTTAATGCTAAGAAAGTGGCGGAAGTTTTTATTTAAGGTGTGGTCAAATTACATGGATTTCCCCGTTCCATTGTATCGGACCGCGACAAGATTTTTCTTAGTCATTTTTGGATGGAGCTTTTTCGATTGCAGCAAACTCGATTAAACCGGAGTACTGCTTACCATCCTCAAACGGATGGGTAAAGCGAGGTTGTCAACCGTAGCTTAGAGGCTTATTTGAGATGTTTTACAGCGGCACGTTCGAAGGAATGGGTACAATGGCTTCCATGGGTAGAGTATTTCTTCAATACCTCCTACCACTCTTCACTTCGCACCACTCCATTCAAAGTGGTTTATGGTCGTGATCCTCCACCTTTGGTCAGGTATGAACCTATCAATTCTACTTCCAACTTTGATTTGGATTTATTATTAAAAGAGAGGGACGCTATGTTGCTGGAATTGAGGGATCAGTTGTTGAAGGTCCAAAATTACATGAAGCAAACAGCTGATGGCCATCGCCGAGACATTGAATTACGGGAGGGTGATTTCGCATATCTAAAGCTCCAGCCCTACCGTATGCGATCATTGGTTCGACACTTGAATGAGAAGCTATCTCCACGCTTCTTTGATCCATATCGGGTTCTGAAAAAAATTGGTCATGTTGTCTATAAATTAGAGTTGCCTGCTGAGTCACACATCCATCCTGTTTTTCACATTTCCCAATTGAAGAAGGTTGTTGGAGCTCATCACCACATTTAACCCTTACCACCAATGCTTCCTGATAGCATGGAATGGCAAGTGGAACCACAGTCTGTCAAGGCATTTAGAATGAGGGCGAATGGCATGGAGGTGTTGATTATGTGGAAAAATCTTCCTAGCTTTGAAGCTACTTGGGAAAAGCCTGTAGATAGACTTGCAATTTCCAAATTTCCACCTTGTGGACAAGGTGAGTTTGATTGGGGGAAGTAATGATAGGCCTTTGAAGGTGTATGGGAGGAGGAAGAAGAAGTCCAATCCAGTCACGAATGATCCAGCCTTCAGCCCACCTACTAAAGATCCAGCTAAGGCGACTTGATGCCAAAGAAATAGAATAATTTTAGATGCTTTCAATAAGGTTACGAGATGTAAGTTTGTTATAACAATATTTTACGTAATCATTCGTGCTTATCTTGTGAGGGCCAGTTTGTTATAAAGCTAATTATCTTTAAATAAGGCTGTCAGGGAATAAAGGAGATTTATTCCTGGATATTCAAATTGTAATCATGCCTCTGAGGAGAGCATTGGGTTAAAGGGATGTTGCACCTTACAATAGCAGTTGGTACTTTTCCCTTTTATGTTATAGTGAGTATACGATCGTCCTATTCAATCCACTTCATTCTTTTTGTTATGTTCTTTTCATCATTACTGTTTGATTGAATCCGAGTTCCATCATAACCATTTGATCTCAACTATCCAATAAAATAAATTAGATAGTTGAGAATAAAAAGGTACAGAGGGCACTGAGTAAGGGGTACAGAAGATCTGTTTCCCCCTAAAAGCCAATGCAGATCCTAATCACTACTCTTTTACCGTATATTATCCTTAATTAAAAAGCAAATTACAATTATTTATACAAATCAAACTAGTCTTAGCTGGATAACAACCAATTAGTATCTTAAGAAGCCTAATGCAATTATTTCACATTTTTTAATTAGTTTGTTATTAATTTAACAATAAGATAATATTGATGATAATTTTGTCATTAATTACAATAAATTCAAAATTGTAAATTTTATTCCTTTGCTTTTAAAGACTATGGCTACTGTTTTAGTTTCACACGCTAATCAAAAGCTCTCATCTTTTCTTTCTTTCCTTTCAACTTCCCGTTTTTTCCTTCAGCATATAATATATCTCTATAAAACATATGTACGTAAGCACTTGTATAAGTAATGATTAGCTTGTTTTCTCACTTGGGTTGATTTTGTTTCAAGCGTAAAGTTAAAATACAGAGGAAAGTTTCGATTTTTGAGTTTTGGTTTGTTTGGGTAAGAATTTTTGAAGAGATCAATCCGTGATCCATACTAAGAAGATGTCGTACGCGTATCTCTTCAAGTACATCATCATTGGCGATACTGGTAATCCTGTGTATCTGGATTTGGTGATTTAATGATTTGATTTTGTTCAATTCTGTAACTTTTTATTTATTTGGAGATTGTTCTTTTTTTCATTTTGGTGAAATTTGTGTTTGCAGGAGTTGGGAAATCGTGTCTGTTACTACAATTCACGGACAAGAGGTTCCAGCCGGTGCATGATTTGACAATCGGCGTGGAATTCGGAGCCCGCATGATCAACATCGACAATAAACCTATTAAGCTCCAAATTTGGGACACGGTTTGTTCCTTTTTACATCGATTATGGGTCAAACTTAATTTCTTTCATGGTATATCATCAGCAGACTTTCGTCGTTATTTTGGGAGGAAATTTTATTACGTTTGTCAAATGAGATTTATTTTTAAATAGATTCCTACTCCAATTGTATGGAAAACTTTTTTTTTCCCCCCTTCATAATTGATAGCTTTTTGTCATAATTGGATGGTGTTATGGTGTTGCTTCCACATCTGCCGAAGCTATTGTCAATATAGACTTGGATGATGTAAATTTTTTATTATTAACATATGACGAAGATATTGTCAATATAGACTTGGATGATGTAAATTTTTTATTATTAATAGGCTGGTCAAGAATCCTTCAGATCTATTACAAGGTCTTACTATAGAGGTGCTGCTGGTGCATTACTGGTCTATGATATTACAAGGTACTTCTGGTTTGCAAGTCATTTTTCTTTTCTATAAGTTTATGAGGTGCTCATTTAATAAATTCAACTTGTTTTTGTCTGTGCATGTTATTTCATATTAAATTCATGCAAATATCACTTGTTCTTTCGGGAAAATATGGTTACAGCTTGATGGTTATAAAAAATGTAGAAGCTTTGTGCAATCTTTTTCTAATGTTTTCTTAAACTAGTGAAGTGCCTGCTCAGTTATCTGGAAGAAAAATGTTTAGCATATTTTGGTGTTTACTCTTTCTCCTGGATATTGGTATGTGAGGCAAATATTACCCTTGCGTGTATTGTGTTGGTCAGGAACGTTAGATTAAGCCTGTTCCAGTTTAAAGTGAGAAACTGCCCCTAGTAGTTAACGAAATGCTTATGAACCTGTGGCAGCATAATTAGTATTGACACCAGTTGGATCCCATGACAGGAGAGAAACCTTTAATCACTTGGCTAGCTGGCTGGAGGATGCACGGCAGCATGCTAATGCAAATATGGTCATTATGCTCATTGGTAATAAGTGTGATCTTTCTCATAGAAGAGCTGTGAGTACTGAGGAAGGGGAACAATTTGCAAAGGAGCACGGTTTGATCTTCATGGAGGCTTCTGCAAAAACAGCTCAGAATGTCGAGGAGGTAAAGAAGCATGATGCCAGTAATGTTGGAGCATGTTTTATTTGTGAAATTTCTTTCTGACATTCATCTTTTGGATTTTCATATTTGCCAGTTTCCTTTTGCAGGCATTCATAAAAACTGCTGCAACAATATATAAGAAAATCCAGGATGGAGTTTTTGATGTATCAAATGAGGTGAGTTTTCCGTGTTTATTCTATATTTTCTCAAACTTCATCCTTACTAACTCAATTTTGGATGATTGCTGTAATCAATTACTTAAAATAATTTTGGATGATTGCTGTAATCAATTACTTAAAAAGGGTACAAGTATTTAGTTTGTGCATTTATATATATGGACTTTGAAGATTAAGCACCATGGGAGATTGCTTTCTAACCTTGTAATTTTCTTAATACGAACCTGTTTGTTAGAATCATTCAGTTCATTATTAGTCAGTTTAAGATGAATTTGGCATTTAGTTAGAGTAGTTAATATCGTGGTAATTGAGTTAGAGTTACGGTTATTTGGCTGATTTTTGCTTTTTTATGCAGTCTTATGGAATTAAAATTGGATATGGTGGAATTCCTGGTCCATCGGGAGGCAGAGATGGCACTTCTTCCCAAGCTGGCGGCTGCTGCAGTTGAAATCTGATTCTCATTTCTTGACCCAGAAGCTTATTTCCCTTTAAATCTTTCATTTTTCTTTAATACACGGTTCTTTGTGAATTCCTACATGTGAACTGAAGGTATACAGACAATTGTTCTTGATTTCATGTTTAATAGCTGTAAATTCGTCAGTCGCTTTTTCCCCTTTTTAACTTCCTGGCCCCTCTTTTTCGTTTGTTGTGCTGCTTAACAGAATTCTTCTGAACTGTTGTTGAAGGAAACTATGATTTCCAGTACGGTGGCTATTCTTCGTATGTATTATTTGATGATACGGTGCTTTTTCAAGATTGCTTGAAGAAGTCATTGTTTGATGATGAATCCAAACTGAGATTTTCATTGTTCATTCCTACCCAAACTAGAGTCTAGGCAATTGATTGATTTAAGCAAGCAAGCAACTAATCGCACAGTAAAGATCTTTGGTTGTAATTTCAGGGCATGTGACCACTGCCTCTGTTCTTCCCCGTTATCTCCATGAAAGTTCCAACCTTATCATGTAGCAGGAGCTGCACCCAATGATGAGCTTCGCAAGTGTAAAGGAAAATTGCTTATCCAGCAACTTCGACATTGACCATACTAGATTCGTAAAGAGACAGATTATAATAAATCTAGTACCATAATCTAACAAAAATTGAAAGAACTGAAAAATATTAACTAGTTGTAATATAAAATGAGATAATGCAAGTTACATAGACTGTAGAACTCGAAAGACAAATGTAATTCGAATCCCTGAAAATGCCTTAAAAAGTTCTCATCTTTCTTTGAAATCTTTTGTTATATTACTTATTGAACCGCAAAGGATCAAACTTTAACCATTCCATTAAATCCCTTCTCTGAATAGGTATTGGTTACTAATTTGAGTTGGTAACGTTTGAAATTATATTCATATCAGATGCTGTTATCAGCGTTGGAATTGTTACGTGTATCGATGGCTTCACCTGGTAATCCAAAAGCAGAACCAGTCAGGTGGTGGTGGGTTTGACGTGAATAAGCTGTTTAAGCCATCTTCAGGGCCTATGAACATGATGATGATGGTGCAACAACATCAACGAAGTCCAATTCTTTCATATCCATCAACTCTTCCCAATACCAATAATAAATAATAATAATTCAGATGGCAATCTCACAACCTCTCCTTCCTTTCCTCTCCTTTTCCCCTTCTTCTCCTCCTAATATCACTCAATATAAGTCATACCTTCCAACTATCCATTGTATGGATAACGGATAGAACCAATCTGTAGAAGATACGAAGGGTTAAAGCACCATAGCCCCACTATCATAAGTATTATTACCAAAAGGTGAATTCAAAGTTTGCAATGAAGTAAAAGTATAGAACAAAGCAGGGGCAAAGTAACCTTTTCCTTTTTTTTCTCTCCTTTGAATTTTGTACATTATCCCTTGCAGGAGTTTTGTTATGTTTAATGGGTAATTTTTGTTCGTTCTCCAACAAATGTTTGATGAGCATCCACACCGGTTTTGTGCCTCAGTGATATTGATTCACTGTTTCCTATATACAAAACTTGGAGCAGCAAATCATTGAAAATTATGCTCTTTTAGTTCTCTGGTTATAAAATGTAAGTTCCTATGATTCAATCGCAAAGGGAAGTTGTAGACTAGTTAAATTCCCACCTAATAACGACTAAAGATGGTTTATATATAAGAATGCGAGCATAACTAAGTGTGGTAAATCTTGGGGGTTGCATTTTAACTGAAGAAATATGAAAGAAGCAGTCACATAGCATAAGCTCATCAATTCCTCACTAATGGGTAAAATTTGGCAAAAATGAACTCCAGAATAAAATCCATAATTTTAGCCTCTATAAACCAAAGCATCAGAGAAGGAAGACTAGCAACTGATGTTCTACTCCTGTTCTTGTCTTTAATAACAGATCCTCCTTACAGTGCAAGTGTTTACATTAGCAGCTTCCACAAAAGTTAGAACCATTGAAATACAATTACCGGCCTCGTCCACGTCCCCTTCCACGACCTCGACCCCGACCCCGACCCACAGGTCTCCCTGAATTTCACCACAACATAGAAGAGGGTAAGCATCCACAACAGAGAGAGAAAGGTGAGCATGAAATATAAAATCAAAGTTGGATAAATGAGAATAGGCATACCGGCAGTTGGCTTCTTAGGTTTAAGCTTAGGTGTTTCTTCAACCAGCAATGTCTCTAGATTCAAGCTGTCAGGAAGGATATAGTACCGGATATTGTTACCCCTCACACTGAGATGATCCAATGTCACCGGATTTTTGCCTTTCAGTGTTAGTTTCACCATCTTCAGATGAGTATTCATACTGATGTCTACACCTAATAACATCAGCAGCAGAAGATCATGAAGTTAAATTCATTGGTTTCTTGCCCGCCGGAGTTCTGATGAGTGAAATAGTATCTTCAATTCTCAGAAATCAAATAAAATTAAAAAGTATTATCAAATTCCACAATATTATTATCAAATTCCACAATATTTGTTTCAAGAACAATGTATATATCTCCTTGCAGCAGGAAAAAACCACCAGGTTATAACAGACAAAGTCAAAACCTGAGGTGAAGCAATTGGTGATGGCTAAACTACTGAAGGGGTCTAGCTGACTGGGACATTACTTAATGCTAAAACATTGCAGAGGGCTTTTACAAGGCACCATTTTCACTTTTTCAAGACACCATTTTCACTTGCATTATAAGGTGTTGAGCAACAAAATATTTCACTAAACTGATCTTATATTCCTCTTAAACCCTTTTCCACGAATTTCAAATTTAAAGGATTGAACCTTTCAAAGATCAAACCTTACACAGCAATTCCCATCACTGAATAAGGTGGTAACTACAGCAGAAAAGGAAGAGACTGGATATTTATTCCTTGTAGTAAAGGGTTTAAGCAGAAGAAGAAACCTGTGATGGTGCCGTGGACAACGGTGCCGTTCTTTAGCTCAATAGAAACGGTCTCGTTATTCAACTTCATCAAAAACCTGCATAAACCCAGAAAATTAACAGATAAAGAGATTATCTAATTACAAGCATAAAGGCAAGTGATGGATTACCAACTACTCACCTGACGAGCTTCATCGTGCAGCTGGCTGAAGAACAGGAAATACGGGAAGGAATGTTTTGAGTCCTTCGCTTTTCTTCTTAGTACTGTCAGTATTCTCCAACAGCTAGGGCATCAAGTTTTGAGTTTTCATTTCTCAACGACGTCGCATTAATATTTTTAAAATCTATATACATATATATATATAATGTTATTTTAATCAATTAAATTTAACATATATTTTAAAATAATAAAAAGGATTTTCACTCCTATAGAAATTAAAGTTTAGTCCAACTTGAAGTTGAACTCCTCCGCTTGATTAAAGAGAGTATTGGGTTGAGCTCCATTCAGTTTGATATACATACAAGCTACTCCTTGAAAAGGCATTGAAACTTAACTTGAATTCAATGAAAGTTCATTTGAAATCGAATAAAATCTACATTTGTAGCATAACAGAAGTGTTGTAGTTGTACACATGCTCTGGCATTTAGTAGGCAAAGAGGTTGTGTGCGCAAAATGTTTGTACTTTGCTGCCGCTACTTTTCCATGCAAACTGAGCTCATGGGCTGCTAGTTCTACTACTGGCGGCAATTTGGAGACCTCAGAATCTAGTAGTTCGGGTGCCGAACGTTTCTTAATCCGGCGCAAGAACATTCTTTGTAAGAGTTTTAACGGTTCTGGTACAGGCCTTCATGTTCTCGACCTTATTGACCGCGGTTGTTTGTTACCCAGTAGAAGCATTTATCATTCGTTGCTAATCAGATGTGCCCATTTGAGGAAACTCGAAGAAGGACGAATTGTTCATGCCCATGTTGTTAATTCCGAGTTCAAGCACGATGTTTATATGATGAATACTGTTGTTAATATGTATGCCAAGTGTGGCAGTTTGGAAGATGCGCGTATGGTGTTCGAGGAGATGCCTGAAAGAGATGTTGTTTCTTGGACTGCTTTGATTATGGGATATTATCAACATGGGCAAAGCAAAGAAGCGATCTTTTTGCTCCCGGAGATGTTGAGGAGTGGCGTGCAGCCTAATCACTTTACATTGTCCATCATATTAAAGGCTTCTGGGACGGGAGCTTGTAAAAGTAAGAGTCATGGTTGGCAGCTTCATGCATTTTCCTTAAAGATGGGCCACCATGCTGATGTTTTTGTGGGTACTGCTCTTTTAGACATGTATGCTAGGTGTGGCCAAGTGGAGGAAGCTCGGGTGGTCTTTGATGGGTTGGTGAGCAAGAATGAGGTGTCGTGGAATGCTTTAATTGCTGCCCATGTTAGGAAAGGTGAAGGAGAGCATGCTTTTGAGTTGCTTCACAACATGCTTAGGGAAAACATTGAACCAACGGAATTCACTTATTCTAGTGTTTTCAGTGCTTCTGCTAGTATCGGTTCTTTAGAGCAAGGTAAATGGGTTCACGCCCGTATGATAAAATCAGACACGCAGCTTATTGCCTTTGTTGGGAACACTTTGCTTGACATGTATGCAAAGTCGGGGAGCATTGAGGATGCAATTAAAGTTTTTGATAGGTTGGTAAAACGAGATGTTGTTTCTTGGAATTCAATGCTTTCTGGATTTGCCCAACATGGACTTGGAGAGATGGTACTAAAAAGATTTGAACAAATGTTAAGAACGGGAATTAGGCCAAATGGGATAACTTTCTTATGCGTTTTGACTGCTTGTAGCCATTCAGGTCTTCTTGATGAAGGACTCTTCTATTTTGACGAGATGAAAAAGTATAGGTTAGAACCAGAAATATACCATTATGTGGCAATTGTTGATCTTCTTGGTCGAGCTGGTCTTCTTGATCAAGCTGACAAGTTTATAAGACAAATGCCAATGGAGCCCACTGCTGCTGTCTGGGGAGCTTTGCTTGGTGCATGTAGAATTTATAAGAATGAGAAATTAGGTGCTTACGCAGCTGAACGTATCTTTGAAATTGATCCCCGTGATTCAGGGCCTCACATGTTGCTTTATAATATCTACGCCACCGCTGGCAGATGGAATAACGCTGCAAAAGTAAGAAAGATGATGAAAGAAAGTAGGGTGAAGAAGGAACCTGCTTGTAGCTGGGTTGAGATTGAGAATCAAGTCCACACTTTTGTGGCTGATGATCATGCACACCCAATGAGAGAAGAGATACATAAGATGTGGGAGACAATCTCTGAGAAAATTAAGGGAATTGGATACACCCCAGATACAAGCCATGTACTTTTGTTTGTAGATCAGCAAGAGAGGAAAATAAAATTGCAATACCATAGTGAGAAGCTTGCTTTGGCATTTGCACTTCTCAGCACACCGTCTGCATCCACTATCCGCATCAAGAAGAATATTAGGATATGTGGTGATTGCCATACAGCATTCAAGTTTGTGTCAAATGTGCTTGGCAGGGAAATCGTTGTTCGGGATATTAATCGATTCCATCATTTTCACAATGGCTTGTGCTCTTGTGGGGACTATTGGTAGTGACATCACAGTCTTTATTGTCAATTGATTTGACTTCTTGTTTAGAGTGAAGTTGCTGTTTCATCTCCGAATGAGAAATGGGAAATTTTATTTTATCCATATTAAATAATGAAATGGTTATCATGTGTACAACTAGAAGTAATTGAAGGCATAACTCCTGCAGGTAGCATAAATTCTCTTTCTCCTTGGCAATCTGAGCCAAACTGCAAACTGCAAACATATATGCTGAGGCTTTCTGGAAGTTGAGTGCGGCAAACCTTGAGAAGACCGTGGATTGGATATGAAATCCTGGATTCATGTTATTCCATCTCTGTTGACAACGATAACTATACGCCCAAGGCTTTTGGAATTGATGAGAAACCACTGATACCAACTCGAGAAGATTGGTCAGGTAAAGTTGAACCACAAAACTGTTTCATAAATTACATCCTTAAAACATACTGAAGATCCTGTTTTGATAGGTTGGAATTGACATTCACGCAGGAACTATTTGATAAGAACGGGGAAGAATTTCTGATCAAATAGTGGCAACAGACAAGCAAGTATACCTGAATCTCATTTCACTATTGAGGAGTTCACCTTGTCTCCATTCCAAGCTGGTAGTGGATTAGTTTCAGTTGGTTTCATCGTTATAATTTGATCACATAGAATCAATATTAAGTAGATTAGACCATTAAACGAAATATACTCGGGAAAAAAAAGGAATGGAATTTCTAGAGATCCAATTTTATACTTGTTCGATTTTCTCCTTGTAATAGGAAGATTCAATCTGGGGCGTTGTTAAAAAGCCTGAGATATGTAGATTCTGTATAATTCGTTTATTTAACATTCTGTCATTAGTTTGTGACTAAAATGCGTCTTATTTGTTTTGAGGCAAATATACATTTGTGCTCTATTAATTTGGCATCAGGTAGTAACCTTATCAGAAGCTTATTTGAGAAATATAATGGCTCCTTTTAATGTAGGTATGATGCGTTTCCATATCAACACACGCTCGTGGGGCTGGTAGTACCTAAATCACGATGAGTTAGGTTGGTAGTTCCAGCCTTTTATTGAAATATTTTTTAGAATGAGTCAAATAGTTCAAAAAAAAACAAACATACATTTGGTAGTTCTCAAAAGTAGGTTGATTTCCTTGGTCAAATTTATCAACTAAGCCAAGCAAAATGCCTGACAGGTCTTACCATAAAAATGGAAACTTGAACAGCAACAAAATCTTTAAAAAAATTAGAACCAAATAAAACAGCAACCAGAACATTAGTTCTAAAGTACAACAAAACAAACCCCATGGGAAATAGATCAGTTACATAGATTGAGTGTCATCATATCGAAGAGTCTTGAATCCCTGATAGGTTAGCATGTGATAATGATGTGTCACAATAGTGAGAAAGTGTGAAGATAAATGTGATGGAGAATGAAAAACGAAAAGAGTGCAATGCATGCCTGGTTCGCTGGTTGGCCCTTTTGAGCACTAAAAATAGTGTGTATAGAGAGAGAGACAGAGATAGAGAGAGGGACCATTTCAGGGTAGTGAAAGGAACGCAAAATGAGGAACCAACCTCATAAAACTTCATTCTTGCCGTTGCTAGAGCTTTAACTGGCATAGGGAAAGAGAAACAGAGACAGAGACAGAGACAGAGACAGAAAGCCGAAAATACAAACAAGAGGCAAGAGGGTTCAAAAAGCATGACATGAAGTGTGTGTTATATGCGTGTATGTGTTCTTCTGTGAGTGTGTTTGAGGCCGAGACGAGTTTAGTTTAAAATCATCATTCTTTCCATCAAAACAAAGACTTGTATACACAACCTCTTCAGGTTCTTCAAGGTAATCCAGAGACGAGAAACAAGAAAGCTTAAATCTTTATATCCAGGCAATTTTTTTTCTTTGTTTCAGTCTGATTTCCTTTCTCTTTTTATTGACTTTTCTGGGTTTTGGACTTCCTAAGTTTGGTTATTTTTTGTCATATGTTAATACCATATAGTGCTTCTTGCAACATAATAACGTGTGCAGGATGTTTTGTATTACTGATTTCTAAACATCTCATCATCTCGATCCCATGGTAGAAATTAAACTTCTCCGGTTGTTTTGTTCTGGATTCCATACTTTCTGTAATTGTCTTGATAAATCTGAATTGTGTTTTGATTATCTGAGCTAAATCTGTCCCTCTCCTGAGTAGAAATGGAGCAAGAGAGCAAAAAAAGAGGAAGAGATCAGGAACAAGAGGTAAAATACTTGCCAGTGAGAGCACCAAAGAAGAAAGACCTTAGTGATCATGATCTTAATAACATCATCAACACAGAAGAAGATATCAACCAGAATGAGCTAAACAACAAGAACACCAGCTACCACTTAAGTGACACAGACTTGGCATTAGGAGTATTTGATTTCCCATGGCTTAACGAAGCGATGATATCGGAGGATTGGCACTTGGAGGACACATTCTCATCATTTCTTCAGGATACTTGTACAACCCCTGCAACAGATACATCAGGACAGTACTGCTTCTGTGAAAGCCCAGATACGTTCATGACGTCCTTAGATTTGACAGTGGATAAGTTTGAAGAGAATGTATGGTCATTGGAAATGGAGACTGTGTCATCTCTGCTCAATCAACCACTTCAACAGGAAGGTGTTTGATGGAAGTTGCCAATTTTGCATGTACAACAACAGGAAGAAAAAAAAGAAAAGGAAAAAAACTTGGAAGGCATGGATAATGGTTAGAACCAATCTTTAGAAGATATTGAAGAGTGTGATTACACCACAGCCCCACTATCATTACCAAAAAGTGAATTAAAAGTTTGCTGTGTTAAGGAATAGTATAGTACAATTCAGACGCAAAGTAACCTTTTTTTTTCCCCTCTCTCTTCTTTGAATTTTTCACTTTTGGGTAATTTCTGTTCTTGTTCACAAATGTTTGATGAGCATTCACACCAGTAATGCTCATCAGTTTTGTATTTTAATGATATTGATTTGACTGTTTCCTATATACAAAACTTGGGGCAGCAAACCACAAAATTATGCTCTTTTAGTTATGATAGGAATGCTGAGTTTTTAGTTCTTTCTCTGGTTAGAAAATTTAAGTTCTTATTATTCAAATCAAAGATGGTTTACAATAAAGATCAAAGATGGTTTATGTATAATAATGAGAGAATAATTAGGAGTGATAAATTGGTTTCGTCCAACTAATTTGATCCAAATAATTTAAATTTAATAAGTCAAGTTTTATTTGATTGAATTAATAAATAATGACTAATATAAGATATTGGACATTATTTAAATTCAAATAGTATTTAATTATAATTAATCTTAATTTTAATTAAGTTAATTTAAAATTAAACTTTAATTTCAATTAAATTATTAAAATGTTCAAATTTTATTATAAATAGTTTTAAGCCACAAGAGAGTTAGCATTCTTTGGTTAACTCTCTTTGCAATAATTGCAAAGTTTTGTGAACACATTTTGTATATATCGTTAAATATCGAACATTTATGCAACGATTAAAATGAGCTAGTTTCCTAAACGGTTTTAAAATAAGAAGTGAATTATAATTATGTTTTAATATCTTATGTGTTAATTATATTATAGAATTTAAACGATCTTAACTTCGAGAAATCATACTGAAAAGTTTCGTTCGTATTTGAATAATTATGTTTGATAGATCTTGGATTTGACATATTATTTTCGAGTTCAATTAATTATAGCAAATTATTTGAACTTTTGGGGAGTTAAAAAATCAATTAATCAATTTGATCAAATTCAAATTTGAGTATTCAACATTGTTCAAACTTGAACTTAAAAATAAGTTTGAGTCCGACTATGATTCATTGTCATCTCTAATTATAATCCAATGATTTAAACTTTTTACAAAAGACATTATCCTCTTTTTCTATCTAAACCATGCCTTTTCTAAATAAAATTTACAAACAAAATTAATACGAGATCCCAATCATGTAACATATAACGATATCCTAGTTACGTATCTCGGATCAAACGTGAAAGGACAAGAAACGAAGAAATACTGAAAATATCTTACTTCGGTTCCACAACTTCAAACAAGCTTGTCAAAGCCTAAACGATCACAAATCCACTGTCATCTTCGTAGGAACTCTTCACCAAAACGTGGTCAATGTCTTTCTCCAGTTTTCTCAAAACATAAGCTTTTTTAACGAAACAGAGAATCTTTATGCTTACAATTGATATGAGCAACTATAGAAGATCTTAACCTTTATATATAACATCCCTATCTGGCTTTCCCATCATAGAACCAATATAGATCCGATCTACACTGATCAGGATCTATTGTCCACCTGGACTTCAACTTATTGATTTAGATCATTTATTGGGCTACTTTATTATCTTTATCCGGATTAAATTACATAACTTAACCAATAATTTATTTAAAAATTGAAAAATTCCATTAAATATTGTCCAACTTTATAGGAAATGTCAAAATTATCTAACATTCTCCCCCCTTGGATAATACTTAATTACAGTGTTGACTATAGTTTAAAAAACATTTTAAAATTCAATTAAGCCACGCTACTATATTAGTTAACTAGGTTTAAAAACAAAACACTTGATCCAAAGATAACGAAAGTCCATCATTTCGTCCTGCAAGACTTTCGATACTAAAAAGTAGCAAATACATGTGTCATGTGCGACATATATCCAGTACAATCACGTATACCTAATATCTCACTAACATGAATGTGAAAATGAAATGTGGCAAACTAGGATGATACCTTTATGATCTAAATTATA
>JAOQMP010097190.1:0-15574 GCA_027563575.1 Erythroxylum pedicellare
ATGTTTATCGATGACATTCTGGTTTATTCTAAGAGTGAAGAGGAACATCTCAGAATAGTATTGCAAACATTAAGGGAGAAGGAGCTTTATGCTGAGTTCAGCAAGTGTGAGTTTTGGCTTCATAAGGTAGTATTCCTTGGATATGTAATTCGAAGGATAGGGTACATGTTGATCTGAGAAAAATCGAAGCAGTGGTGAATTGGCACTCATCAAAGACAATGGAAAAAGTGAGGAGTTTTCTAAGTCTGGCATGTTACTATAGGAGATTAGTCGAAGGATTTTCTATGATAGCTGCTCCGATGACTAAGTTATTGAGGAAGAATTAGAAATTTATTTGGAGTAAGGAATGTTAGAAAATCTTTGAGAAGCTTAAACGTAGATTAACAAGTGCTCCAGTTTTGATTTTGCCTATTGGAGATGAGGGTTATACAGTGTATAGTGATGCTTCGAAAAAGGCTTTGGGTTGTGTGTTGATGCAGGGAGACAGAGTGATAACTTATGCCTCGCGGCAATTGAAGCCTTATGAGTTGAATTATCCGACCTATGATTTGGAATTGACAGTAGTGATTTTTGCCCAAAAGATTTGGAGACATTATCTGTATGGGGTTCGAATGAAGATTTTTATAGATCACAAAAGTCTCAAGTATCTGTTGAGTTAAAAAGAATTGAATTTTAGGTAGAGAAGATGATTAGAGCTAATTAAGGATTATGATTTGTTGATTGAGTATCATCCAGGAAAGGCAAATGCAGTGGCGGATGCCTTGATTAGGAAATTATCAATAGCTCATGTTCAAACAGTATATCTACCTTTATTGGAAGAGATAGCTAAGCTTAGAATAAGTTTGAAACTGGAGAAACCTAAGTGTATTGTTGCTACTTTCAAAGTGAGACCGATACTCAGAGAGAAGGTTAAGGAGTTGCAAGCACAGGATGTAGAATTAAGCAAGCTCCGAGAAGAAATTCAAAATGGCAAGAAGTCTGAAGTGGTAGTGAGGGATGATGGACTCATGGTTGTAGGAAGAAGACTTTGTATTTTACATGTCAAGGAGGTGAAGGATGAGATACTGGATGAGGCACATAATGCGCCTTATGCCATGCACCCAGGTAGCACCAGGATGTATAGGGATCTGAGAGGGCATTTCTGGTGGAAAGGCATGAAAAGGGATGTGGCAGAATATGCAAGTAAGTGTTTAGTGTGTCAGTAAGTCAAGGTAAAACACTAGGCACCTTCAGGCAAGTTAAGGCCATTGTCCATTCCTGAGTGAAAGTAGCAAAGAGTAACCATGGATTTTCTGATGGGTTTGCACAAGATCAGTAGGAAGCATGATGCCATATAGGTTATTGTTAATCATTTGACAAAGTAAGCCCATTTTTTTGGAAATTAAATATCTGTATGTGCTAGCAAAGAAGTATATTAATGAGATAGTAAGATTACATGGGATTCCAGATTCCATAGTTTCTGATAGGGATCCTTGATTCACTTCGAGATTTTGGGGAAGCTTGCAAAATGCTTTAGGAACCAAGTTTAATTTTAGCACTGTTTCTCACCCCCAGACGGATGGTCAATCTAAAAGGACCACTCGGACCCTTGAAGGAATGCTTAGGTAAGATGGTGGCGACCACTATCAATGGCAATAATGAAATGATAATTAATCAAGTTGAGGAAGCTGATCCAAGACTATCTTTGAAGACAAGATCAAAAGATGGGAGATCCGAGTTGCTAACCAAACTTGACGAACGAGAAGACTTATTTGTCCTAAAAATCCAAGTAAAGTAGGAGGTGATCAGTGCAATTGTGGACACTGGAAGCCAAAGGAATCTCATCTTCGAGGAATTGGTTCAAAAGTTAGGATTGTTAACAACTGCTCATCCTAAATCATATCCATTAGGTTGGATCCATAAAGATGTGAGGCTCCAAGTCAGTCAACAATGGATATTTCGATTTGCTATCATAGTAAATTCATTGATGAGGTAACATGTGATGTTGTTCCTCTTGATATATGTCAGGTGATACTTGGAAGTCCTTATTTATGGGATCGAGATTCCATTTATTATCATCAAGCCCAAAGATTTCAGTTCACTAAAGAAGGAAGAAATATCTCTTCTCTGGTGAGAAAGTAAAGCAGGTTACTAATTTAATCACTGCTTGTCAAGCCAAACGGATGATTAATGCATCAAAGAAGTTCGTATTACTATTTATACGATCTTCTAATGAAGAAGAAAACAAAGTTGATCAAATTCATGTGGCTATCGCCACCCCATCTAAAGAAAGTATAGAAAATGAGTTAACAAAATTATGTGAAGAATTTCAAAACTTCTTTTCTAAAGGATGAGGTTTACCACCACAATGAGGTTTTCTAAAGGATGAGGTTTGAGCATGTATCGCTATTCTGTGTTGGAGAATGAAGAAATAAATAAGCAAGTTTCATAATTGCTTGAAAATGGTGTTATCAAACTAAGCAATTCTCCTTGTGGTTCACCAATTGTTCTTGTTGCTAAGAAGGATGGTGGTTGGCATATGTGTATCGATTATCGTGGTCTGAATAAGATCACAGTAAAGAATTAATATCCTCTCCTAAGAATAGATGATCTTTTAGATCAATTAAAGCATGCCAAATATTTCACAAAATTGGATTTAAATTTAGGCTATCATCAAATGTGAATTCAAGAAGGTGATTCTTGGAAGACTACATTCAAGACAAGGCAAGGTTTGCTTGAATGGCTTGTTATGCCATTTGGACTATGTAATGCTCCAGCCACATTTATGTGGTTAATGAATGATGTCTTATGAACTTTTATAGATCAATTTGTCATTGTTTATCTCGATAACCTTTAATTTATAAGTGTACTTAGGAGGTGCACCTAGAACATTTGAGAAAGGTATTCGAGTTGCTCCACAAACATCAACTCTACCTTAATAAAAAGAAGTGTGAGTTTAGACAGAAATTCTTGTTGTACCTTGGTTTCATAGTGGGCAATGGAGAATTAAAAATTAACCCAGCAAAGGTGAAAGCCATAAGTGAGTGGTCGTGTCCCACAAATATTACTGAAGTGCACAACTTTATGGGAGCTTTTCAGTATGTCTAGAAGTTCAGTCGAAATTTTTTGGTCATTGCTAGTCCTTTACATGAATTGACAAAGGCAAATCAACATTTCATTTGGACTCAGAAACATGAGGACACGTTTTGTCTTTTGAAGAGGAAGATATGCAAGGCGCCTGTTCTAGCCTTGCTAAGCTTACTAAAGCCTTTTGAACTCAAGGCTGATGCATCTGGATATGCAATGGGTGTTGTTCTAATGTAAGAAGGAAGACCTGTTGCTTACTATTCAGAATTATTTCAGGGATCTCAAAGGAACTATCCGATTTATGATAAGGAGTTACTTGCCTTACACCAAGTTGTAAAGCATTAGTACCTGTATATTCTAAGCAAGGAAACGGTAGATTATACAGATCATCGACACCTTCAATATCTTCAAACCTAATCCAAGTTACAACAGGCTCGTCATATGAAATGGATGACCTACCTACAACAATTCAACTTGGTAATTAAGTACAAGAAGGGAGTCCAAAACAAACAAACTAATATGTTATCTCGGCCACCACTAACAATACTTTGTTTGTCTGTTGTGATGCAAATACAACCAAGTTTACATGATAAATATGTGAACTTGTATGATCATGATCTTGATTTTTATGATGAAGTTTCAGTTGTAAAAATGCAGAAACCATTAGAGTTTGTGTTGCAAGATGGATTACTTTACACACAATTTTGTGTCCTTAAAGAAGCAAATCATATACAATGGATACGAGAAGCTCATACTTCAAAGGTGGCAGGCCATTTTGGAGTAAACAAGACAATAAAAACCTGCAACGCTATGTTTATTAACCTCGACTGCAGTAAGACGTGGCACGTTTTGTGTTTTATGTAGCACATCAAAACCTTCAAATTGGAAGGTTAGGCTCTACACACCATTACCAGTTCCAAGTAGACCATAGGAAAGTATCTCTATGGATTTCATAGGTGGTCTGCCAACTAATAAAAAGGGATTTGATTATCTATATGTTGTAGTTGATAGATTTTCCAAGATGATAATTTTGAAACCTTGGAAGAAGACAATCACGGGAGAAGAAACAACGAAACTTTTCTTCAAGAATGACTGGACACATTTTGGGTTACGAAGCTCAATTATCTCAGATTGTGACAGTCATTTTCTTGGAAGCTTCTTGAGGTCATTGAGGTCTGTGATGGACCCAAAGCTGAATCGAAGTACAACTTTTCATCCCCAGACTAATGGTCAAACGAAAGTTGTCAACCAGACCATTGTATATCTGTTACGAAGATATAATGCTCGATATCCAAAGACGTGGGATGAGAGTTTACCATATTTGCAATTTGCCTTTAACCGAGCTATTCATAGCTCCACAAACAAATCACCATTTGAGCTTTGTCTTGGCTACTTACCACAAAGTCCATTTGACATGGAGTTCACACTTGAGTCAACATTAAAAGAAGGGCAAGACAAGACTGGTTCAAAGAAAGCTCAAAAGTTCCTAAAATGTATTCAAAAAGTACATGGTGAAGTGGAAAAGCAATTATAGAGAACTCAACAAAAACATAAAGCTAGACATGACCGGCATAGGGTGAAAGGTGGTTTTCAAGTGGGAGATCTTGTATGGCTACACTTAGGAAAAGAAAGGTTAAAAGGAGAAGGCAAGAAATTGAAACCTATTCGATATAGACCTTTCAAGATCATCAAAAAGATTGGTGATAATGCTTGTCAACTGGAGTTCCCAAGTTATATGGAGATGTACTCTATGGTCATTGTCGAAAAGCTTAAGATTTTTAAACCATTAATGCTAGACGATGAACCAAGTGAAATCATACCTTTAGTAGTAGATTTGAGTATTTCTGATGAAACTCCACTACTGGAAGATACCATCCTTGAAAAGAAGGTTACAGAAACACGCAAGAGTGTATGAGAAGCATTTCATATTGGAAGGAAAGGACAAAAACCTAGTGCAGCAAAGTGGTTCACTAAAGAAATGAGAAAATCCACATTCCCTCATCTTTCATTTTGAGATCCATCAGGAGCTAGATTCCTCTAAAAAGGGGAGTAATGATCAGGAGATTATAATTAATAAGTATTATAATTAATATAATTATTAATTATTTAATTATTTAAAATGAATGATTTATATTTATTTTAAGATTAGTGGTTATTATTCACTTTCTTTTATTAGATTAATGGTTATAAAGGATTTTCCTTTAATAGATTAGTGGTTATTATTAAAGGAAGAAATACGTGGATAATACTTAATTGTATTTTTAGCTAGTCGCTATTTATAGTAGCCCCTTAAAACTATAAAAGGGGAGTTCCATGTAAAGTTCAAATCAGAGAAGAATGAAATGTCTTTTATCTTCTTCAAACATAAAGCTTCTCTCAATTTCTGATAAATATCTGTTGGTGAGTTGTTAAGTTTATTTTACTCCTATACGGATCAGGTGGTATCTCTATATGTGGATGATTTACTTATTACAGGAAGTAAAGAGGGGTTGATTAATAAGTTTAAATAAAGTATGAAAGACATGTTCGAGATGACATACCTTAGAAAGATGTCATTCTTTCTTGGTATGCAAACAAAAATAACATGAAAATTTTGTACACTAATATAATTATGCTAAATAAATACTCAAAATGTTCTAAATGGAGGAGAGCAAGCCAACTACAACTCCAATGAATCAAAAAGAGCAATTCAATAAAGAAGATGAAGATGAGAAAGATGATGATAGGTTGTCTGATATATCTAATTGTAACTAGGACAAATATTATGTAAGTTGTAAGTCTCTTATTAAGATCCATGCATTGTGCTAGTGAAATTCATTTATGAACATCATAATTAAAGGATTGTTAGATACATTAAGGGCACAGTTGACAATAACTTAAAGTTCTATCAAGTTAAGAATTTTAACCTTAAAGCTTATTCCGATAGTGATTGGGTAGGGTGTGTTGATGACATGAGAAGCATTTTTTGTTACTATTTTAGTTTTGGTTCAGCTATTTTTTCTTAGAGTTATAAGAAGCAGGAAGTTATAACTCAGTCCACCACTGAGGCAAAATATATGGTAGCCATTGTTTCAGTAAATCAGGCCCTATAGATCAGAAAAATCATGACTGACTTGGAAATGAAACACAAATAAAGCAAAAAATTTTTTTGCAAACAATCAGGTTGCAATTTCAATTATGAAAAACCCAGTGTTTCGTGAAAACATAAAGCATTTCAAGATTAAGCTCTATTTTCTAAAGGAGGTACAAAAGGAAGGAGAAGTGTTTTTGGTTCATTGCAGAATTAAAGACCAAACTGTTGATATATTGACCAAAGCTTTGTTAAAGTTTCTTTTAAAGATCTAAGGTTAAAGCTTGGAGTTTGCAGTCCCAAAGATAAGAAGGAATGTTAATCATGTGACTTTGAAGCTATGAAACTAGCAATTACTGAAGTTAGAAACAATCTAAGTAGTTGAGATTTTCTAAGTTAGTGTTTAGCTAATTTTTAGCAAAGTTGTTGCTTGATTTTTAACAAGTTGTTGCAAATTTTTAGCTTTGACAGTTAAGACTCCTACATGTATAAATTAATTCAATTAATTCTCAATAAAATATACAAGTTATATCCCTTCTTATGTCTACTCTTTGCTTATATTCTAAAACCAACAAAGGAAAAAGACTTTAAGTGTCTCAGTAGAAGAGAGTACCCTTTGTTAGCTCAAGGTTTTATATTAATGGTTTTGATGATAACATTATAATATTTAAATTTTAAAATTTGGATTATTTCCTTTTATTTGAAAAGATAACTCTATAATTTTTTATATGGATATAAAATCTAGTTATCTGTGATAAGATAAATGTTTCCTTTCTTGTACGAAATTTTTATGATTTATTATAAATGATTCCATAATATTCAAAAGGATCTTACTAATCACATAATTCAACAATCAACTCCGTGATATTGTCAATTTTTTTTTAATGTCTGGCTACTAAAAGATTCTAGCAAAGATGATATTGAAGATTATTTAGATTCAAAGTCAATCTAATTGATTAAGGATATAAGTGAAGCAACAACTAATTGAAGAAAATGTCTATTTAAGGAAGAGCCATTGCATTTTCAAATAGGCTAGATTTTTAAAATACATTAATAGCATCAATACTCTCGAAAGTCATATCTTTATCAAATTCCTTGTGCCTTAGAAAGTGAAAATACTCTTTAAGAGAGATCATTAGTCTTTGAAGCTTATATTGAGAAATTTACATTCATTTGTTGAGAGCTTATTGAGGTTAGCTAAATACTACTAGTTTGAAAGGTTGAAAGACCTTAAAAAAATGTACTTGTGAGCTTGAAGAGGCTCGTCAAATTACTACTTGAGATTTTAGTGAAACACTCAAGTAGGATATTTGGGAATTGAACGTAGGCTTGGATTATAAGTTGAACAAGTATAAATTGACTATGTCATTTCTTCTCTCTCCATAAATTTTAATTTTTAGTGATTATAGTTACTGTTTTTTTCAACTTACAAGAGACTCCTTCTACTTTCAATTTTAACAGCCTCCTTTTATTTGAAATTATAATAGGATCCTATCAATTGATGGTAACTTTTAAAAATTTCCAAACTGCATAATTCAACCCCTTGTCCATGTTTGCTTTATCATTTGATATCAAAGCGAGGTTTCACATTTATTGTGTTTTACAGCGTTTGATAGATTATGGAAAACAATTTGAGAAGTCTTGAAGGACAATCTGTCTCAAAGCCTCATTATTTCAATGGAAATAACTACTCCTATTGAAAAGAGAGAATGATCGTTTATCTTCAATCTGTAGTTACTGCAGTCTGGTAAGCTATCAAAGTTGGAGCTACACTTCTCATTACTAATGACGTAGAAGTGTGGACTAATGCTGATAGAAGAAATGCACAGCTAAATGCTAGAGTAAAACATCATCTGATCTATGCACTATCTCTATAAGAGTATAAAAATATATCCTACTGATCTGCAATAAAGGAAATGTGAGACAAACTTCAAGTTATCTTTGAAGGAACGAATGAGGTAAAGAAATATAAAATAAGTCTTTTAGTGCATCAATATGAAACTATCGGCATGAAACAGGGAGAGACCATAAACAAATTCTTCGAACATTTCAACAACATCATCACATCCTTAAAGAACTTAGGAAAGAATATCCCAATGATGAGCTCATAACAAAGATTCTAAGGTCACTACTAAAGGAATGGAGACCTAAGGTGACAGCTCTAGAAATTACAAAGGATCCAAACACTATTTCACTCGACTAGTTAAAAGGAAATGTGATGATCCATGAAACTGAGTTTAGGCAAGATGAAAAATCCTCCTATAGAAGAGGAATGACACTAAAAGCAGCTGATGAATCAAATTTATCAAATGGTGATGAAAGTGACACTGAGTTGTAGATAGATGTAGATGATTAATTCAATTTCATGGTAAAAAACCATGACGCTTCTACAAAAAGAAGTTAATAAAGAAAAGAGAAACAAGCAAGAAAGCTATAAACAACATGTTCCTATCAGAAGGTATCAACAACAGTAGCATTACACGAAATAATCAAATCATATGTTATCATTGTAAGAAGCCTGGGCATATTAAACCAAAATGTCCTCTTCTTCAAAAAGATAAAATAGAGTACAGAAAATCTAAAAATCAAGCTATGACTACAACTTGGTCTAATGAGGATTTTGAAAGAAGAAGTGCCTGAAGAAGTCAACAACTTTTGTCTTATGGCTGAATCAGGAGATGATGAGGTATATTATTTTGACTATGATATTAAAGTTGATGAATTAAGAAATGAATATCATGAATTGTATGATCAATATAAAAAATTAACAGTGCAGTACTTCAAAGAGATTGAGAAGTCTAAAAACAATGATGCTTCCTTGAAGAATAAGATTAAATCATTAGAATAAGTGAATAAGAATCTGTTGTCCAAAAATACATCTCTTCAAAATGATAATAAGCAAAAAGTCTTTGAAAAATTTTTTTTGGAAGAAAAGGTAAGTCAATTAGAGAATGCGTTACTTAAGAACAATTATGATAAAGTAAGAAAGTTAGAAGAAAAAATTGTTGTTTTAAAACTTGAGAAAGAGAAATTTGCTGGAAAGATCAAATCTTTAGAAAAAGATATTGCTAATTTTTTTTATAGAAGGAATAATCTTGATGCAATACTTAGTAACGGTAAAGGTGTTTTTGATAAGGCAGGAATAGGTTATAATGAAAATAATAATATTAGGCCATACAAGAATTTCTTTGTTAGATCTAGCAGTAGCTATAGTTAAAACAGTAGGAACCTGATACATGGCAGAAATTATAACAACTCTCATTCATCTGTTTTGTGCTTCTATTATGATAGACATGGTTATACTAGTCATTCTTGTAACTTTTGTAGAATGAAGAAATGATCTCAAATGTATGTTTGGAGACTAAAAGGTCAAACTACTAACCTGAAAGGACCTAAAAGTTTTGGGTACCTAAAATGAGATAATGCATTCTATAGATCTGTTTCAAAATAAAGACAAGAGAAAATCAATGGATAGTTGATAGTGGTTGTTTGAGACATACGATAGATAAAATATCACATTTCAACTATATTGAAAGGAAAGTTAGAGCTAATGTTGTCTTTGCTGACAAAAACAAAGTAAAGGTTACAAGAATTGGTAAAATTGGTGATTCTAATTCTACTTCTACTTCTATCAATAATATTCTTTATATTGATGGCTTGAAACATAACTTGTTGAGTGTAAGTTAGTTATGTGACCAGGGTTATAGAGTCACTTTCTATGCATCTCATTATGAAATAATTGATAATCATAATGATAATATTGTATTTGTTAGCCATATAAATCATAATATATATTGTGCTCAATTGGAAGACATGTCTTCATAAAATGTTAAGTGTTTTGTTTCACTAGAAAACGATTAATTTATCTGACATAGATGATTTGGACATGCTAGCATGAGAAATTTATCAAAATTGTCAAAAAATAAGTTAGTAAGAGGATTATCGTTTTTAAAGTTTGAGAGTAATCAGGTCTGTAAAGCTTGTTTAAAAGAAAAATAAGTTGGAAGTAACTTTCCTCCTAAAAATATTGTTTTTAATAATCAATCACTTGAACTTGTACATATGGATTTATTTGGTCCTACTAGGACTCAAAGTTTTGGCTGTAAACATTATGGTTTTTTCATAGTGGATGATTGTTCTAGATTTGCATGGGTTTATCTCCTATCAAATAAGGATGATGCTTTTGAAGTTTTTAAGAAGTTTTGCAAAAAAATTCGGATTAAAAAAGGGTTTACTTCAATTTGGAGTGATTATGGAGGATAATTTGATAACAAAAAATATGAAAATTTCTGTGATGATAATGATATAACTCATAATTTTTCATATGCTAAGACTCCTTAGTAGAATGGAGTTGTTGAGAGAAAGAACATAAATCTTATTGAAATGGTTAGGACAATGCTATATGAAAGTGATCTAACTCATTGTTATTGGGCAAAAGTCGCATCTACTACTTGTTACATACTTAATAGATGCATTATAAGACATATTCTCAAAAAGACCTCCTATGAGCTATGGAGAGGAAGAAAATCGAATGTTGTATACTTTCGAGCTTTTGGTTATAAGTGATTTGTGGTAAATAATGGTAAGGACAACCTTGAAAATTTTAATGTGAGATCAGATGAAGTTATTTCTTTGGGTTATAGCACTAGTAGCAAAGATTTTAGAGTTTATAACAAAAGAACAAAGAGGATAAAAAGAATCAATACATATGGTATTTGAGGAATAACTACCCTAAAAAACAACTGTTGACTTAGATGATGAAGAACAATCTTTGATTCCTCCTAAAATACATCGCAAACTAAAACTACATTTGTGGTACCTTTAGAATCAGAAGATCAAAAAGGTCCTTCTGAAGCTAGGACAGAGCAGGCTCCTTCTCTAAGTACACCCTAATAGGAGCCTATGCAAAAAAGGTCACCGGAGATTTATAATAGAATAACACCATGAGAATGGACAGGTTGAAATAACCTTAAATCTGAAGTCGCCTTGGGGTTACTTCAAAATTTAACCAATGATTGCATATAGTACAACCTCGGGTCATTCTCTTTGAGGAACAAAAAAATGAAATTAAATTCCTAAGTAACTAAATACAATGCAACCTAAACTATAGAATGGGGTGTGATTTAATCAATTAATACTAAAAATTGCAATGAATTAGAACAAACATAAATTACTTGTTTTGATATTTTAAATTTAAAATGAGTGATATGAAATGGTAGTGAGTGAATGTAATAAAAAGAAAAAAAATACAAGTAATTAACAATGATAAACGCAACCCTCCAGTTCAATAGCACAGGCAATCATCACTCAAACAAATATTGGAGTTAAACAAATGAACCAAGAGTTAAAATCAAGCTTTTAATCCAACAACTCAGTCACCTCAAATTGTCACAAAAATATTTTCTAAAATCTCAATCTATTAACTGCCATCAGAGTAGTAAAATAGAACCAAGGATACTAAAACCAACACTCAATTTTTACTCAATAATTAAGGAAACAGAATTAATACCAACAACCGATATAACATTCCAAACATTCAAGCCACCTTGAATAATCACCAAATATTCACTAAAATCTCGATACAAAGTCTTGACCCAAAACAAAGTAATGAAATTGAATCAAAATCAGCACAGTATCATTTGCTAAACGATAACACAGCCATAGAAATCTTCTAATTTAAAAATATAATTCATACATAACTCTAAATAATTAAATAGTTATCCTAAGACCTAAGAATCACTAAATAATTAAATGGATAGAAGATAAATGTAGCTTAAACTCCCCTATGAAAACCCAAGCTCCTACCATTGCCATTGAATCAGAGGATTAGGATGAACTAGCCATGGCATCTCATGGAAGACACTGTCAATATTGAGCTCCAGTGGTCAGCCATGGAAGGTGGAAGATGATGGTTTTGGATTTATGGGAGATGGTGGTTTGGATTTTTTTGTGGGAGATAAGGACTGAAAATAAGACCTAGATCCCTCTTCTTTTAGAACACCTCCGTCCCTTCTCTCTTCATTGCCCAGACCACACATGCCTCCTCTTTTCATGTTCCCAGACCACACACGCCACTTCTGCCACTTCTAGCTGGATGTGACAATTTTATTTCCTAGTTTCTAGTCCATCCTTCACTGTTCACGCACGCCTCTCTCATTTCTCTTCCATAGGCTATCCTTTTCTCCTTGTTTTTTCCAGACTAAGCATGAAACTCTCATGTCTCTTCCACGTTGTCGTTTTGGTCTCTTCTTCAATGTCCCATACTGTTTTCTCCATATTGTCGTTGTGTCTTACATGATGCTTACACTTATGCTTCTCTTCTCCAGCTGTTTTAATGCCTTAGGTCACTACTTTTTAATCTTTTTGAACTCTAATTTCTCCAAGTACCCTATAATAAAAATTACAAATAAAGTAGCATCAATTGTTTAAAATATATTTATCACAGTTAAACACAAATTAGATGTAAGGCACAATAATTCAAATAATAATCAAATAATTCCATAAAGACCAATTATAGTGACAAAAACCCATCTAATAGATATGAAAATATATTTAAAAAAATGAGTTTGTCAGATGTCTTGATACATTTCAATGTATTCTGGAAGACCCTTTTAAAAGTTTAAGAACCATATCATCCTTAAAAAACAATTATGTTACCTTCATTACACAATTAGAATCGAAGAATGTTGAAGAGACTCTTACTAATGAAAATTGGGTTTTAGCTATGACAGACAAACTAAATCAGTTTGACAAGAACAAAGTTTGGAATTTAGTACCTCATCCACAAAACAAGTCAATCATTGGAACTTGTTGGGTGTTTTGAAACAAACTTGATGAAAATGGTAAGGTGGTAAGGAATAAAGCTAGACTTATAGCTCAAGGTTATAATCAACAGGAGGGTATTGATTTTGATTAGACTTATGCACCTGTTGCTAGATTAGAATCGATTAGAATTTTGTTTTGCTTTTAAATGCCATATAAAATTTAAATTATTCCAAATAGATGTCAAAAGTGCTTTCTCAAATGGATATATTAACAAATAACTGTTTGTTAAGCAACCTCCAAGTTTTGAGAATGAAGACCATCCAGATTACATGATGAAGTTAATTAAAGCTCTATATGGTCTAAAGCAGGCTCCTCAAGCATAGTATGAGAATTTAAGTAACTTTTTTCTTGATAATAACTTTGAAAGAGGAAAAATAGATAAAACTTTATTCATTAAGAGAAAAGAGAATGATTTACTCATAATACAAATATATGTTGATGACATAATATTTGGTGCTACTAATCCATCTTTCTGTGAAGAATTCTCAGTTTTAATGTAAGGGGACTTTGAAATGAGTATGATGGGAGACTTATATTTCTTTCTCAAATTGCAAATCAAGCAAACAAAAAAGGAATCTTCATTAGTTAACACAAATACATAAAGGAACTCATCAAGAAATATCATATTGAGAATGTCAAACTGATAGGTACTCCAATATCTACTGGAACTAAACTTGATAAGGACAAAAAAGGCAAGGCTACGGATGAGACAAAGTATAGAGGGATGACTAGATCACTTCTATATCTTACAAGCTCAAGTCCAAATATTATGCTTAGTGTGTTTATTTGTGCACGTTTTCAATCAAATTCAAAAGAAAGCCACCTTTAAGTAGTCAAAAGGATCTTTCGCTATCTTCTCAGAACTATGGATTTTGGATTATGGTATCCAGAAACTGATTCATTTAACATAGTTGGCTATTGTAATGTAGATTATGTGGGTGATAAAGTTGATAGGAAAAGTATAAGTAGTCATGTCAATTTCTTACAAGAAACAAAATTGCATAACGCTTTCAACAACTAAAGCAGAATATATAGTAGCGGCCAACTATTGTGCTCAAATCTTATAGATGAAACATCAACTCTAGGGTTTTTCTTTAAACTTTGATCATATCCCTATATTATGTGACAATATAAGTGTAATCAATCTTTCTAAAAATCATGTGCATCATTCTAGGACTAAGCATATAGGAGTCAAACATCACTTTCTTAGAGATTATGCCTTAGAAGAAACCATTGAACTTTTTCATATTAATACTAAAAATCAAGTAGCTGATATCTTTACTAAGCCACTTTCTGAAGATAGATTTCGTTTGTTAAGAAAACAGCTTGGTATGTGTAGATTATCGATATTCAACTCTGAATAAAGATGCTATACTACTCTCTTTTGTAGATATTAACAAGCTCCTTCTAATCCGCTCTTTGGTAGGCTCCTCTTAGTTTAGAAGGTTCCTCTTAGTTTAATAGGCTAGAGAAAACGTGTCTTTAAAAGGCAATCATTAACTAGTGTTGTTTCAATTTTTAAAATGTGCACTGTTCTGACAACTTTTCTATACGTGACTTACAGAAAATATACAGACAATCACACTTCCTCTAATAGCATGCGCGATCATTCATCTTCACACGAAATTCACGTTTAAGGACCATTTAGTATATCTTGAGATGATTTCTTCCTCCTACTCATCTTCATCTTCCTCAGAAGCACCTCTCACCTTACTGCACTCCTACTTTCTAATTTTCTTAAATCTCTTAAATCTTTTCAGATCTCTTCCTTTAAATTGCTTATATTAAGTATAATGGTTCAAAGAAGCCATCAACTTCCTCTTCTAGTCATGGTAGAGCTATGCCCCGCAAGCAAGAGTCTGAAGCTCTTGTTTCTAATCTCTTCATATCGAATACACCAAAAACTATTTTTGAAGATATCTTTGTTACTCATATAAAAAAAACCCTAACATTTAGAAACATTTACTACCCTTTATAAATATTAAAGCTCTAAAAACCTTAACTCATTGACAAGAGAAGAAGAAAACATCGAAATTGAAACAGAAGAAAAAATAGAAGAAACTTAAGTAGAAGAGACAGAAGAAGAAGACGAAGACGAAAAGGAAGAAGGAAAAGAAGAAAAATAAAAGGAGAAACCTCTCATCAAGAGAGCTTCAAAAAAGGGTAAGTCATCTATAAAACCAGAGAAAATAAGTACTATCTCTTTTTCTCCAATTTGAAAAACCCTTTTCACTATTATCCACTCCTTCTCCTTCACCCTCACTTTTACATCCACCCATACTGAAAAAGAAGTTTGTTCCTCCTCCTAAATTTGCTTCACCTTCGCCATCATCTACTCCTAACACTATCCCTACAAAAACTAATATCTAAGGAGAAATATGGGCTATCTCTGATGGTGATGATTCTGATAAGGAACCCATCCTCTTGGTAAGGAGACCAAAAACAAAAGTAAGTCTTTCAATAGTATAGGCTAAGAAAGCACTTGAAAAGCATAAATGTAACACCCCACTCCTGCAGTGTAGCGACCCTTTACCGCAGGGTATACACCGGGACGCCCGTAGGTCATTCCGATACATATCCTACGATAAGGGTGAGCTACAAAAAATCACTACA